>JASCZW010011844.1:0-30636 GCA_034211315.2 Aedes japonicus
AATCAAGTTACTATAACTAATTATGACAGTAGTGTGCTGCTTGAGGCAACACCAAATATGCTGTTAGGGGCCATTCACAAAATGTGATGATGGATTTTTATTAGGAAAGAAGGTCATAAATATTAAACCTTGAAAGCCAATAAGGATCGATTTATACCACCACTACGGATGCTGTTGCATCCATTCACAAAATTGAATAGCAGTTGACTTGTTACAACATATAGTTTACATTAATTGTTATTTTATATATTCTCCGTGCGAGGAGTAACGATTATGATGTTGAAGGAGATGTTCGCTCATCACCATGAGGCACCAAGAGTGAACAACAATGCTTTTGGCTAGAATTGAAAGATATGAAGAGATGCCTTTAGCCTACCCGCAGTGGGATGTTAGGCAAAAAATGTCGTTGGTTCGAGTGCCACTGTACACGTACCCTTTTCGCTCAATTTTCCTAAAACATCTGCTATGTTTCCGAGGCCTGCCGCACACTAGCCGGAACTATCAAAAACTTTCTCTTCGCCTCTTTCAATTCTAGCCGAAAACATTGTTGTTCACTCTTGGTGCCTCATGGTGATGAGCGAACATCTCCTTCAACAACATATAGTTAGCTTGGCGAGTATGGCGAACGAATAATATGGATCACGAACTAAATATGATCCTCATCACCGGCTCACCACACTTTACAATTTTGCTACTGGAATGGATATCTGGAACAATGCAAGTTTAATATCCTACAGAACAAGCAAGTTTAATATCCAATCTTCACCTTGAATTACGATGGAAGGGATCTGGTGAAATTTGTGTCCCTAGAAGAATTTCGTGCTTTCTGTCAACTTAAGGCTTCTATAAGATTTCCAAGCTCATCTGTCTTGTACCAATCGGAGGAGACTTCGTCCTATAACCGATGATTTCATTATCTCTAATCCGCTCAACCAGTTGCAATGTTTTGAAGTGGGTATGATTTAATTCAGTGGTGCTCAGGTAGATGCTTGCAGCGGGCCAAAATGAAATTTTGCGCCAATGCCACGGGCCGCAATGAGTTATTTTTAATGGCTTAAAATAATTAATAAAAAACAGCTTATTTTGAGGCCACGTTACTAGTACCACGTTACTAGATGTACCTGAAATGTAAAGCAATGCTCTTTCTTCCAAAATAAAAAAATTACAAACAACAAAATGTAGATTTATATCACATTCAATTTATTTGAAAATCAATAAAAAAACTTTTCGCATTTTAATACATAATTCACTTATACTTTTCTTGAGCAAGCTTATCGAGATCAGCCTTCATGCTAGAGGTCGAAATACGCAATGAATTGTCCAAATGTTCATCACTTATCTTATTTCTTGCTTTTGACTTTACTTGCTTCATCACGGAAAACAGTTGTTCACAAATGTATGTGGATCCAAACAAAGAAGCTACGAAAAGAGCATGATTTTGCAGCTCTGGGAAGCGCTCTTCCGGAACAAATTTGGCATAGAACTCCAACAAATCTTGCCGATCAAATTTTTCTCGCAGTTCCGTGTCGCACTGTAACTCAATTAGTTCCATTTGGATATTATCTGGGGCTTGTTCAGCATCAACACTGAATGGAGAAGAAAGAAGTTTTAGAATTTTGTCATGCGCTTTGAAATCTCCAAATCTACGAGAAAAATCATTTTTCGTTGTTTGGAGTGCGTCAACGTATTTTTAGTCAACGCCACATTGCATTTTCCGAGAGTAGGAAATGGGCAAAATTTAGAATTTTCATCTGTTTCTCCCACAACACGAGTTTGTTTTCAAATGTACTGATTTGATTAAACATGCTGTTCACCAATTTGCCTTTACCCTGGAGACTTAAATTCAAATCGTTCAGGTGCGTTGTAATGTCAGTCAGGAAAGCCAGATCTGTCACCCACTCCGCATTATCGAAAAGCTTCACTGGCTTACCTTTGCTCTCCATGAATTCGACGATTTCTTTTCGAAGAACAAATACGCGTCGCAGCACCTTTCCCCTGCTCAGCCAACGTATCTCAGTATAATATGGTACGTCACCATATTCTGCATCCGTGTCTACTAGAAGAGCCTGAAATTCTCGATGCTTCAATGCGTGCGATCGGATGAAATTAACTATTTTGATGACATCTTTCATGACATCTTTGAATCCCACGCTTTTGGCGCAGAGGTTCTCCTGGTGCACGATGCAATGGTACTGGGAGAATTGCTCTGACACTTCTGGTAATTTTCGAAGATGGGCAATTGCACCTTCATGTTTTCCTATGAATAAACATTTTTTTCAGTAATAAAATGATTAAGCACAGAGAACAGACAAACAAGCTCAAACATAATTCATAAATAAATAAATAAATGTAAACATACATAAATGTATGAAGAAAAATACCTAAAATTTAACACCATCCTTGGTACTAAATTTTCCAAGGCCGTAAATCTGATAAAGCTGAATATTTTGCATTAATTTGTATGCAACCCTTCAAGTAAGAAGTAAATAAACTTACGGCCTGATGCCAGCGCCAAATACATCAAATGTCCATAATAAATGTGATAATGCCAGTACTGTCAAAAGGCGACGTTCAAAATATCACAACATTTTAGGCAAGAATTTTAAGGAGCTTGCACGTCTTTACACTGCGGTATAAGCTTGAATAATTTAAATAAGATGGAAAACAAAATACATACCACACATAGCGGGAGCTCCATCGGTAACAACTCCGGACATTTTCTTCAGCGGTAAATCAAACTTTTCTAGAACAGCGCACAGAGCATTAAAGATATCAATGCCCTTCGTCACCTGCCCTCAGGCACCTCAAATTTCTTAGATATGCCGCGGATAAAAACTGCCCATTGAGCTGTGTCAGATATATCCGTGCTCTCATCCAGCGCCACTGAATAAAATTCAAAGCTGGCAACTTTTTCCTTCAAACTCAACACAAGATTTTCAGCAATGTCTTCAACCCGCCTGGTGATTGTCGCCCGCGACAAACTCACTTGCGCAAAGATGCGACTTTTTTCGGGACAAATCATTTGAACCACAGCTTCCATACATTCCTTAACAAACTCGCCATCAGAAAATGGCTTCGAATGGGAAGCGAGTTTTTCTGCGATAATGAAACTTGCCTTTGTGCACAACTCGTTTTCTTTCTTTCTTCTCACAAAAAAGTTTTGCCACACCGACATATTTATCCATTTTTGACGCATGTTTCGACTCGTAGTGACGCTTCACATTAAATTCTTTCATAACTGCAACAGCTTCGTTGCAAATCATACACACCGGTTTTTGATTAATGCACGTAAAGAAAAACATTTCAGACCACTTCTCCTGGAAAACACGTCCTTCATCAGCCACTTTCCGTTTTTGCTAATGCTGACTTCCATTTTCACTGAATAATTCGACAAAAAGTTTTCATAAGGGCCAATGTCGCAAACGTAAACAATGACTTTTTCCGCAAATTTCTCGAGAATGCTAACTTAATCATAGTAAATTATGACGATGATTGTACAGAACAGGAGTTCTCCTTTACAATAGAAGTGGTAGTTTACTTGAGCGAGTTAGCATTTTCAGAGAAATTCGCAAAAGAAGCCATTGTTTACGTTTGCGACATTGGCCCTTATGAAAACTCCATGTCGAATTGCTCGAAACTTCTCAGAACTACGCAGGCGACTACAGAACGGAACCAATTGACAACAGACACTGAATGGTGAAAGTGAATGAACCTGTGGTTGCGGGAACGAAAATATGACTGCATTCTCTCTTTCTTTCTATCCCGCCTTTTTGGTCATTCATCAGCTGTGTAACAAGCACGGTAAAAATTGTTCACATAAAACTATGAGAATCACAATTAATGCACAGTAAGAAATGCAACTCAAATCGAACAGCAAATAGCTACATATTCAATGAAGTTCTCATATTTCTCAAATGCTATCGCGGGCCGCATTTGTCGCCTCGGCGGGCCGCATGCGGCCCGCGGGCCTCAGGATGAGCACCACTGATTTAATTCAATCCAGACATCTTTCATATTCGGAAGATCGACAGGCAATCGGTAAATAACCACCTGGTATCTCATGACAAGATGCTTATTGGCGGACTGGAAGATTCGATGAGGTACCTCCACAAAATTTAGTTGTAAAGATAGTCAAATATGAAAGTGGCTGTAAACGTTAGGTTTACTCATTCGAGAAGATTTGTCGATGAGACGCACAGTTAAATTGGAACATAGACCATTGCGAATATTTTGGTTATACACTAACAAAATTGTATTCTGTTTTAACTTAAATGTTGGACTTTATGTAAACTTTAGAGGGAAAATACAAAAAAAATCATCTCGATTTCAAAGAAATTGGCAGACTCTTCCCGGAATACGTTTCATTAACCGGCGCACATTATTCGCATCCCTTCGTTTTGGCAATCTTTTTCCATTTGGTTTTCAATTCATTGATTCTTTTAGCGATAAGGCCTTTCACCTTCAGCTTCCTCTTCATAATAGCCCAAAATCTCTCTATTGGTTTGAGCTGGGGACAGTTTGGTGGGTTGAGTTCTTTCGTTATAAACTGAATCCCGTTGGTTTCATACCACTGTAGCACTGTTTTACTGTAATGACAGCTTGTGAGATCTGGCGAAAACATGACACGTTAATTGTGGGATCTGAAAAATGACAATATTCGCTTTTGGAGACAATCCGTTCTGTGCAGCTCTGAATTGAATGTCTTATCAGTGATGAAAACATTGGTCTTCCTACCGCAGCTACGAATGCCTTGCAAATCATGTATTTACGTGCAAATTTATCTGCAAACACAAACTTTAATTTGGCAGAAACATCTCCCCGAGCCTCAGCCAAGTAAAATTTTTGTCCTGGTAGCTGTTTGAAATTGGCCTTTTAATAGGTGAAGTTTTGCAGAAGCAGATAATTTCTCATCTCCATGCGAAGCGCTAGGAGTGGACAGTAATTTTATTGCTTGAACGAATAGACATGAAGAGAAAGTGTATTGATAGTTCCATATAGGGCAACGGCAGGTTTTCAAATTGAAAGATACAATTTTGAAAACGAGCGGAGAGCATTTGAACGGTAGTATCCAATCAGGCACATAACTCTTTGTCATACTACCCCATGCAGGATAGGCAAGGGGGGAAATCCCCTTGACTGACAAAAGGTTATGTAACCGATCGGGCTCTTATAATACCTATTGCTTGTTTCTAGTTCTAGCGATTTGTCCGTCTCCGAATACTGCCTAACACGGGTGATAAATAATCTCCCGCTGTTGGGTTTATTTTTAGCATGCACCGCCTATTTCACACATTTGCTTTTCTCGTCATCTATAACTTATAGATCTCGGAGTAAACGACGGTGAGTGGTGCAAATACTGATCCCCACCAGTATGAATTAATAGATTCCCCCATTATGAGCTTTTTACTGATCTGATACTACCGTTCAAATGCCCTCCGCTCGTTTTCAAACTTGTATCTTTCAATTTCAAAGCCTGCCGTTGCCCTATACGGAACTATCAATACACTTTCTCTTCATGTCTATTCGTTCTAGCAATAAAATTACTGTCCACTCCTAGCACTTGGCATGAAGATGAGAAATTATCTGCTTCTGTAAAACTCCATCAAAGATCGTTACTTCCGCGCTGGAGAGAATACAAAAAATAACAGTCAAAGTGCTTCAAATAGGTTTCATCATCCATGAGGAGACAGCCATTGAATTTTGTCAACACCTGATCATACAGTTTTCTAGCCACATTGTTCTGCTTTTGATCCCTTTTTGATTATCTACAGGCGCGGTATGACTTGAAGCCACCCCGGAGACGAATCTGTTGCACCGTACTGCGTGCGAAACTTTTTGGCCAAATCGTGGACTGAGATGTTGTGGTTTGCCTTAGTTTTCTTGATTTTGTTCCGCAGATGACGGTTGACAGTACCCTTCCGACGCTTGATTGAGGCTTGCGATCCACCGACAAAGTTTCTCTACACTTTTTGAAAACACGCCACAGGGTATTTCGGGGAAAACCCAACACTTTAGCAAATTTTGGCCCAGACCACGAAGGGTTTTCCAAATGATTGCGCACAATTATTTTTCTTCTATCTTCTTCCATTTTGTAGTTCTCTGAAACTCGTTCGAACTGCACTTAAGATTTCGGAGTTACAAAGGAGTACAAATCCAACCACTAGGATCGCTGTAAGAATCAACAATGTTTGTTCCAATACTAAATGGGCCACACCTTACATCATTCTGTGGAACTTTACTGAAGGATTACAAAGCAAATGAATGAAAGTAAACCAAAATGTCACCTCGATGTCACAAAAGTAAGTGTAAAAGGCTGGACACTGTTTAGAGTGCCCGGAACAAGTGAATCCAGTTTAATAAAAAGTATTTTTTTACATTATTGATTAGGAAATAAATTCAATATGTGGCACATATGTGGAATCCCGCAAAAACCTTCTGTCAAACTAAGATGATTGAACATCCCGAATAGAAAATTACCATTAGCTGTATGATCATTATTATACATTTTCCATTCAATTTATGATCACCATTATACGTATCATCCATGTACAATGTAAGAATCCATTCAAACTTTAAACAACTACAAATAGCGTATTCTATATATGATAATGATTTCAAAATAAGAAATTAACAGTGCCGTATGGTATATCCCTTGCTCATTAATTGTATGATATAGCGAAGGAAAGATATGAATTATAGTCACGATAAACAAAAAAACAGCAAGCTGTTGTAATGATACGAAATTTTTAGTTTATTATCACAAAATGTATGACTCATGTTATAATACTGATCATTATAATATTTATTTGTAAAGGAGTGGTTTTATCAGTCTACGTGAAGGGTATGTTGCAATTTAATTAAGTAGATTTTACTTTCTAACTGAATTTTAATCCACTTGTGAACAGTATTGTTTACTTTAATAACATACCTTAGATTGTCGATTTATGAAACCTCAAATCAAAAAAATGAAAAAAATATGTTATGATGTAACCATAGCTGAACGATACCACCTAAAGTAAAACTGCAGAAAAAATATTATTCACACATTATTTACTGTATAATACACCGGAAATTTTGTTCGAGAAAAAGTCATTTTTTGTATGGTAACGATACTTAACAACCTATTAGTGTTATGGTAATATCTTGATTTACCATAACATATATCATCGTTATGGATACACTTTATCATCAGTTTATAATTGTTGGAAGATAACTTGAGTAATTATGAAACGATAAATGGTATAATACCTTTGAAATACTTGTTTATTCGGGATTGTATTGCGAATTCCATTAAATGTTATTTTCATTCACTAACGTACAACATTTGTTTTCCGACCTATTTTGGTTGTTTAAAACAAAATGAAGTTAGTGAATTCATAAATCTACATCTTTTGTAAGTCCTTAAACAGCTAAAGTTTCATTCCCAATTGTATGATATTTCCAAAACCAATGGAGCTCATTTCACCACGTATGCCCGTTATGCCTCTAATACCCCTAATGCGAAGAAAAAACTATTTCCAACTTAGACAGGATGAAAAGAGCTTGTCTTATCGATTGCTACCAACAGACTGCGTAGTTTTTTTTTATCACGTGCATAAAAAACAAGTCGAACCGAAAGCATGCTTCTACAGATATATAGCCATTGAATGTGCTTTTGGGCGCAAATCAGTCATTCATCAAATCGTCAAAAACGATCGGAACGTTGTTATTCGATGCTTGCCTATGAATCATGGTCCGGCACACGTGAAGATTTCTGTTTTTTTTGGTTAGCATATCGTTAATTCTCCCTGCTGCTGCCATTGCATAGTTTTGCATATTTTTCCTGTAGTTTGCGTCACCGCCGTTGATGACTTCGTGTGATTCGCCATTGGCTGGGCTGGTAGCTTACTTGGGAACTTGCATAAAAACGTAGCATCTGAAGTGAGTGGTCATATATTTAGGAGGGTAAATTATGCTTCGCATGGTTGATTACCTATATTATGTAGTGCTAAGTGTGGGAGGATTCATAAACCGTGAAGTACTTCCTGAGATCCATGGCTAGCGACAGACTGTTCATTTTCCAGGAAAGAACAACAAGAAGAGTTGTTTAAGGGGGATGTACAAACTCTTTAAAACTTGGTCTACGTAGTTCATGAATGTACATCTTTCTATTTTATCACGTTCAAGCAGTGGCAACACGCTGTTGAATGAATAATGCAAATCCCAGCATACTCAATAAAAATAACATTTTGCAGTGAAAGCAGCTTAGCTTAGGATATTGCGAATAATGTTCGTATCCTGTGACGATAGCACATCCTGACTAACCATCTGGAAAACTTTTTTCAAATTCCTAATGCTAAATCGCAGATTCGTGTCTGCGATTCTCTACATTTATGGTTGCTTGATTTCGGTGCATGAATTCAAAGTATCTTATCAATCGATGCTTTTGGTGATGAATGTGCCAATTGAAAGTGTATTCTATTCAGTCATATTAGCTGAACATCGTCAGTCAACATCTAAAATATAACAGCATAGTATTCTATTCCACGTATTGTCTTCTATTTAGAGATTCAATTCTTAAGGAAGAGAGGATTTAAATAGCATTGACAACAGCTCGGCGAATAGGCTTCCGGAAAAAGTGTTCGTTAGCATTCGCAAGTTTACTAACTACGCATTACTAAGGTTTGAAGTTATAATATTTATATGAGTAGATTTACAGTTGAAAGGCATCTTTATGAATAGTGATGCGTTTTACATTGAAGGTTTGTCAATTTACCACTATTTTACTTTTAAAGGAATGTTTGTTAAGAACGTGTTACATATTTTCTAGGAAATATTTATCAATAAGAATCAAATTGTTTGCAAATGGGTGTGACATTGAACTGGTCTTTGTCTTGGTATATATTTACTTGAATTCTCAATTTAATTGAACCAATCATATTATATACGTTAAAAAACTCTGATCAAAAATAGCATCTCTACGTATGAACTATTGATGCTCTAAGAGGAGCACATGCTTCAGATTTGATAACACTTTATAAAACATTTATTCATTCAATTATGATTTACGGTTGTTTCACCTTATGAAATGTCCTTCAAACACATTTGTCCAAACTAAAAATAATATCTAAATATCGTTGTTTGAGAATCCGTCTAAAACTAATGAGTTTCACTAATAATACAGCTTTAAAATGTTTATCTGCAACTGTTGTACTTCAAATTCGTAACCAGCAAAATTTTTGTCTGTTGTTCTGCTCAAACTTTTGATCCTATTTGCTCAGTACCACCAAATCAATATTCCTCTTCTAAGCGTTTCAAGCTTATTGCTTCGCAATTTGCTTATTGCTTGCTATCAACTCAGTGTTCTTAATGCACTTCCACAGTTATCAATCGAGAGTTTTCAATGCCATATATCATTTTTGCATGAGTATGATTGTGTGGCAAGTACAGTCATACCCCTATGCCTTAGGAATCGTGATGTTTTCCTTAACGAAAAATTCCTGGACCAGTCCGGGAATCGAACCCAGCCACCTACAGTATGGTATTGCTTTGTAGCTGTGCCTTTGCCGACTGAGCTTAGGGAGAGCCCCTATAAAAATATTCATATTAATCAATGGATTAATCAGGGGTGACTATTTTCATCAATTGTTTGGAAATAGATCTAAAAATGGACAGTACGAACATACTTTATCGATCGGGCTTATGATTTCATGCATACATCATGATTTATTATCAATTAATTATTGTTGTTTTGAAGGTTTAAAATATATCACTAAGCAAACCCACAGTCTCCTGTCAAGTTCAAAAAGTTCGAGGGAGAGCTTCTTTCCATATTTGACGATCTGAGATCATTTATTTTTCATGTTTCTTCCTGTCATTTTAGGTTGATGTATGCTTTTGATTATATTGTCCATTATCCGTCACTCTCATATCGAATGAAAAATATGTTTTGAAGCTGTCCAACACTGCTTAACGATAAATAATCCTCCGTTGTTGATCGGTAACTATGGCATCACTTACAGTTGCGTTTGAGTGTACGCATTTCCGTCTCTTCTTTGTTAACCATGGCTATAGCGTCCGGTATTGTAACGTGAAGCCTCTTCTCTTAACATCTCTTACATATAGGGAAGCGAAACCTATCTTGAGCTCAATAAGCAGACCTCCAGTGGAAATCGGTGAATATGCACTGAATACCGAACACTGAGTACACAAGTTATTCACAATTTATTCGTCCATTTACCGTTAATCGTACAGCAAAACACAAAACAAACGATTCTGATAATTTTCTTCCAATTTAATACGGAAAAGTTGCCACTGCTTTGTACCTTTATTAATAATATCACGAAAAACATTAATCCCATTTGTGTACATATGTTAATCGTACTGATTTTAATCAAGAAAACAATACAAACAAGTTAACGCTCTTCACTACTACACCCAAAAATGAAGTAGATCATTTGACAGCACTTCACGTGTGTTGGGTAGCACGGTAACCAAGGAAAAATAAAAGGGTTTGTTTGTTATTCTTCCATGAGAATATTGACAACATGACTCACCATAACGTTGGGCATTGAATGCTCTATGAAGGATGTGCAACACGGTTTAACACAAGGGGTTTCCAACAAGCTTTGAAGTGACAAATAATCAGAGATTACTTTTATTTCCGCAAAGTAATCATATAATCATAGGTAATCACAATAATCAGGAGTAACCGTAACTAATCATAAGTAATCTTAACTAATTTCAACATAATCCAATTTTTAGGAGTATTTATATGGGTCATGCGAATCGGTATCGGTGCATGCTGATGTATAGCAATTAAACAAAGTTCTTCATTTGGTTAAAACCAGCTACCAGCTGATTTCGAATTTGTTTTTTTTTTAATAAAATTTAATTGTTACACTTAATTGCATTGATTACTGCATGAAATTGTGAGCAATCCTTTATGTCGATATCGTTTTCTGTATTTAGGAACAAATCATTCATATTAATAATTAACTCCTCGTCTTCAAGGTTGGCTTGTTACAGGATGTGATCTTTTAGCACTGATCGTAGTCTTCTTTGGTATTGTAGTTCTACGCACAGCAGGTCTGTTAGAGGATCGAATTGAATGCCAACAGCTTTAAGATAAGTCATGGCATCGAATTTGGCACCTTTTATCATGTCTACCACTTCCAAATCAGTAGGTATCTCTTCAGGAACGTAATAATCTTGATTTATCATGGAATTGCTTTGTGATAACAATATATCTGATAACAATAAGAAGTCGCACCTTTTTACTCTATACAATAACTGAAGAACCAAGAAGTTGGCGACTGTGGAATATATTGAACTCATTGACCGCATTTTAATAAAAAAAAATGATTCATTTCTACTGAGTATTGAAATACTGTGGTATGAAAATTTCGGGGCAATTGCTTTCCTGGCAATAGAGAATTATTTTTGAACAATTTATGCGCGTTTATTTCGATGCAAAACAGTGAACTGGCTATGATGAAAAAATCTTCAACTCATGACTTACTTCCTATTACCCATTTATGCCTGAAACGAGCAAAGAATACTGCATACCATACACAAAACACTCTTTCTAGAATGCTTAGTTTAGGCTCCACACGGAAACAAATCCGTTTCTTGTTTCATGAATAAAAAAACATGAAACGAACTCTCATCTTATTATATGAATTCATGACTATTATTCATGTTCTATTATTGAAACGACAGATGCGAGTCATGAACTTAGGAAGTTTTATTTTGCCTCCAATCTGAAGTTGTGTAATCAGCTTCATTAGACAAGAGTCTTTTTAAGAATAACTATAGCGTAGTAAGTTAATCCTCCAAGTACTATTACAGCTCTTCACATCCACACTAGGTTTGAATACTAACGGTAGTTTTTTTTTTTTTTTTTGTATACATTTAAAGTCGATAAAGTAGATATGCCAAATTCATGAATAAAGTGTTTAGTATCAGGAATGCAGCACATGGTTTTGATACGATTTATGCATGATTTCATTGCGGCGGAAAAATTGGTAATCATATCATGAATATTGTTCATGGTGCATATTCATAACACGAAAACACAACATCTTCATGAAATAATGACCTGTTTTTCTCGTTTAAAAGAATAAATTATTGAAACTTGAGAAAAATACGGGTTCCTCCAGTATGTTCAACATGCTGTTTTAAGGCTGCTGTGACTTTTTCTACCATCAATTTCGCAACAATTTTAATATTGATAATTTACCCATCGATAGACCGTGTTCTCCGATAGGACGTGTCTTTATTGGAATACACAGATGACCAACTATAGCGACGGATATACCTGCGCTATAAAAATAATTAAGATTTTTAAGATTAGATTTAAATTTAGATAATTTTGGCACTACTAAATTTTTTTTTTTGAATTGGCCCGTTCCTTTATTGATCTGCGTAATTTAAATAGGTAGTGCCAATTGCAAAAAAAAAGGTAAGAAGGGGCAAAACTGGTTAATTCATCCTATAGCGGTTAACTTCCTTAACATTCCTCAGAAAATCATTCCCGAGACAACCAGTCCCCAGAGCAATATTACAATATTAAATATTATATTAAAGGCGACATGTTACTCTTTCGACAGTAACTCAGATTAAATGTTTCGCAGACCCTTACAAACCTATTCCTTTAAGGAAACATCCCTGAAAATTTTATGATATTTGCAAACACGGTAAAAATTCAGCTTTTTATGAATGATGCAATTTTATCCTGGGCACCATTTAAAACCTATGACGCATTAATGTTATAACATCAAAATTATAAGCTATTTTTTATACATTTTTTAATAAAATAACAAGTATTAGTTTTTGAAAGAGGTTTTTGCAGCAGGTCCACTGAAATCATATAACCTGCAAAAATTACTAGTATAGAGACATTCCTAGTATAGAGAAATTCCTATTTTTAGAAGTCTGTCAAGTTGTTTTTCTACCATCGCGATCACGGCAAAGACATTTTTGGAAAACACCATTTCGAGATAATTGAGTTTAATGTTTCAAGTTCAGTTCATGAAGCCGTGAAAAGGCGCGCTTCAAAACGCTGTAACTTTGGTAAATCTGAATTTAGCAACCAACGCGCAGTGATACGAATGCGCATGAACGTGGACTTTTTTCGTTAACTCTTCAAGTAGTAGTTTTATCGTTATTGTGGCGCCAGAAGAAATTTTGCTAATAAAAATACGGAGAGACTCTTGTGCATCACAAATTGTGTTCTTTTTTATATACATTATGAATGATCGTCAGTCGGTGCGAATCAAAACAAACCCAAAAAAGGAGAGAGTTCCTCTCCCATGTGCGCATCAGTAAACAGAGTGCACACAATAGATCGCTAGAATAACTATACAAGCCACAGTGGTACATGAGCGTCTTCCAACCGGACATTTTTGCCTGTTGAAGTGGCGGACTTTTTTTTTTTTTTTTCCTCTGTTCGGGACATAAACCACTGCGACCAGTAATTTGATCTATTGTAGTATATCCCGTAGCCTTTGTTTAGTGCATGTCGAGTTACTTCATCACTATTGAGAAATGATGAAGTATTCGGTGTTGTTACAGTTGTCATTGTTTGTTTTGTTGGCAATGAATCAGGTTTAATTGAAAGTTTCCGCTGTTTAAACCCTTTGTGAGCGACAGCACTCTTCAAAGACGCGCCCTTTTATCAGTCAAAACCGGATTCATTTCAAACAAAACAATCAATAACTCCGATAGTGACCATGCATCAGAACCCTAGTCATAACCAATTCAAACTATAGAACATCAAATAGAAAATAAGAATTCACATAAATGAAGACTAACCATGTTTTCTTTGTTCCAAGCTCATCCTCGGTGGCGTAACCCGAGTATTGTCACTTTTCACAAGACATAAAATGTAATAAGGCCAATTATACGTTCCTTTGACTACAAAAACAAATATGTTCCCTAGTTTGAATTAATTCGGACTAGGGTTCGGTGGTAGATCTGATACCCCGTAACGCACCACGAAAAGGTGATCTACCAGCGTTACGGGTTAAGTGGCGGACTTAGTCCGTGCTTTAACCTAACCCGCAGTGGGATGTTAGGCAAAAATGTCGTTGGTTCGAGTACCACTGTACACATGCCCTTTTCGCTCAATTTTCCTAAAACATCTGCTATGTTTCCGAGCCTGCCGCACACTAGCGGAACTATCAAAAACTTTCTCTTCATATCTTTCAATTCTAGCCAAAAACATTGTTGTTCACTCTTGGTGCCTCATGGTGATGAGCGAACATCTCCTTCAACATTCTTTTTTATATTTTTCGATATAGTACACAGAGCAAACTATTCCAGCATAAGTTTTGCTTTTAGAATTTCAACAAGATACAAATATATAATAGCTATAAGATTTTCAAATGATTGTGCGTCATCTCATGAGAACACTTATTTTATAATATCATTTGGAATGACAGATAGTTTTTAGCAATTCAATACCAATCCCTTCTCCCCTTGTAACTTTGTCACGACTCAATATGAAGCTTCTCTCCCAGCCTTTAAATGCTAGGCATTTATGCTTTTCCCTAAAATTGTGAGCAAGTCGCGGCTGTTTTTACAAATCAATAAATAGTTTTGTAAACAATTCGAACAAACTCGAATAATATCAAAAATTCTCGTGCGCTCCCTAATATCTTCAAAGGACTGAAGATTGAGCCGTCGAACGAATGGTAACAGAGTTAAAAATAAAATTAATTCCATCATATGGGTTTCTTCAGGGTATATTCCGGTGGCCACTTAAGACCAGGGTGGTCAGCGATCAATTCCAGTAATAACAGAGCAATAAGCATGAAAAATCACGAAAGTTGAGCTGTAAAACTGAAGTTTTTGGTAAAAACATTTGTATGTGGATTTCTCCGGTGGACATTACGAGGGCCACCGATGAACAGGGTGGTCAATGGTTTATTTGCCACCTAACATAATTTTGAGCACGACAAATCACGAAGATTTGATTTGATCGAAAGCGTGGCTTTGGTGCAAAAACTTGACGACCAAGATGATTAATTTCCAAGTTAAAATAACCACCTGCATAAATATCAAGGAATGCTGTCGATCACTTGGTTTTGGTAAAAAGAATGAAGGGAATTCATCACCGTTACCAAATTGACCTCCTTCCTTTGGGGAACCCTGAAATCGGTGCCATGAGTAGCAGACTTGATGATTGAGAGAAGTTTGATGTAAAAATCTGCAGCACAAGAATAGCATCGGTGTCAATTGCATGAAAAGTAATCTGCTAAAAATATACTTCTCCGGTATTCCTGGTTCCGGAACCGGTAGTTATTGTTACCATGATGATAATATTTGTTTTCATAGGCTATGAAAATACATTTTCAACGGTTTTCAGAAGTTCCCGATTACTTGACTGGTTACAGAGTTACAGGTCACCAAAGTAAGGGCATCTAAAATGAGCTTCCAATTGGGGTAATTTCTTGGTGGTCATAATTGCCAAATCTGGCTATCATTTGATATCAATTGAATCGGAATCGATCAAAAATTGGATGTTTGAGATCAGTTTGAAGGTTGGAATCGAAAACGTCAAAGTATGTAACACTTTTTTAACACCGAATGAAAGTCAAAAATACACCTTTAAAAATTGTATCAGTCAAAAAACTGCCTTTGTTAAGATGTGTAAATTCTCTGGGTGTGCTTGGAAACCATAAATTTTTAAGTAATTACTTGAAAATTTATTATTATATTAAACGAATGTCTTACATTTATTCAAAGAATAACAAATGAACACAGAAAAACATTAGAAAAAGTATTTGGAGACAGACGCTGTTCGGCTATGGGCGACTGCCTCTTACGTTTAGAGGTCATAGGGCAAAATTAAGCTAGTCGATGTTATTTCCTGGGGAATGGAACATTATAGGGTGCAGCCCGGGAAACACGCAAGTAGTCATTAGTAATCATCAAGTAATCATGAGTAATCATGAGTAATCACAAATAATCATGAGTAATCAGCAAGTAATCATGAGTAATCACAATAATCTTTGTAATCAGTAATCAGAGTAACTTTGAGTGAAGTGACAAGTAATCAATGCTGTTGGAAACCCCTTGGTTTAACACGGTTCAGAATTGGTGCAAGCGTATTTAAAAAATTGTGAAAATAATCCCATAGTTTTCTAGTATTTTATCACGTTTTCGTAGATTCTCTCGTGGCTAGTGTAATAAGTAAAGTGTGATTTTTTATGGTTTGTGCAATTACGCACCGAAAATGTGTGAGGATATAGTGTAATTAAGGGGGGATATACAGTTAGAACGAGAAAAAAAAACTCATTTTTGAAAAAAAAATTTCAAGGGGAAGTTTTAACTCAAATCAATCGAAACTTTTTACAATTATAAGTGTATTCATGTAGTATACAAAAATATTTTTTTCAATTTTTTTTTTAACAAAATGGTGGCCGTTAGAGTACGTTCAAAAAGTTATTGCATTTTGCTTGTGCCGGCTCTCCTGGTCGCAGTTTCGATCTGAAACCTGCTAACCCAAAAAAAATTACATTAATTAAATTGAAAAAAAGAGTATAAAAAAATAATTTGCACTTTTGACGTAACTATTTTGAAAAAATCCACATTTTTTCCGCCATTTTATCCCATTTTTCCGTATTTTATAATAAAATAGTACAAGAATTTTTAATTCATATAGAAGGTAATACTATAATAAAGAAATTTTATAAGTTTTATCTTAATCGAATAATTAGTTTTCGAGTTATCACCAGCATAAACTCCGAAAATGTTGTTTTGAGAAAAACGCGTTGAAGAAGGCGTGCGAAGAAGGCGTATTCGGAAAACGATGAAACGAAACACTTGGAGTTCGAATTTCGAAAAAAGGGTTTCAGGAGCGTATTTTAGGGGAAATTTACTAACTTTTAATGCAATAAAAAAATATTGAATTTTTTGTTCATTCTAACTGTATATCCCCCCTTAAAGAGAACACTTGGTGTCTGGCTCGAGTATATTCCCTTGTACGGTTAGATCAATACGACGAATTTATAGTGCAAAGATAAGCAGTTGTGTTGAAAATTTGACTGATGTGATGGATATATGTACTATGGTGAGAATAGGTTCCGCTTCCCTACGCATTTTCAAACAAAGCATCACGTTTTTCGCCACAGTCGCTTTGTCTACAACTTCCGTGGGAGTTTTATAAATAAGAAATACACATTGCTAATCTAAAGATTAAAGGCAAACCGAAAGTTTGGAGGTGTAAATCTGTCTCATCACCTGCTAGTAAACGAGTTTTTGATCGATAGCACTTGGCGTCCGGCAGTAAAACTACTGCAGCACATGCAAACTCTGTGTGTGGAAATAGGTACAAACTAGTGAACCGATGATGATTCTCAAGTTGGCTAAGATTTTCGTGGTAGTTCCATAGGTTAACAAATAGTAACAGGAAATTAACGGAATTCACAATCATTTCCAGAGAACTAAATTACATCTAGAGGCAAAATTTTTATTCTAGTACAAAACATTCCATAAGAATATCGTCAGTATGAGTGGGGTTAAGTCTGTGTTTTGTTTTACGTTATGACCGTGGTCATACTCGATTACGTAGCGGATTCCGCTGGCGTTTTGATGGCTTTGTAAAGCGAAACCTGCTATCTCCTACATTTGTTATTCAACGAAGCATCACGTTTGTCATCTAAGTCGTTTTGTCTAACATTTCCGTGAGAGTAAATGAAATGCAAACCTAAAGATCAATGACAACCTAATACCCCGTTCGCACTACAAACTATATTACGTGATATAGAGTATCTTGATATCAAATGCCATGCATATTATTTCCAGTGGAAACTAGATGTATAGATGCTGATATCAAGATAGTCTATATCACTTAATATCAGCTGTAGTGTGAACGTGTAAGAGTTTGGTAGTTTACGTCTGTCTTATAACCTGATAGTAGACGAGTTTATGATCAAAGCAATCGACGTGTTATGGTTGATTGTTTTGGAGAACAAATGGGTATAACGAAGAAGCGGGTTGAAGAAACTGACGTTTGCAGCAATTCGTGAACTGGGCTATTTCATTTTGCCTTCCCAAACACGCCCGGAACCGCACTCATACAATATTGTTAGTCAAATTGCGTAGCTGAAGAATAAATTTCCAAAATGGTAGAAGATCATGGGTATGCTGCAGAACAATTTTTGTTGTGTAATTTTTACAAACAACAAATTCTTTGTTGTTCCCCGAAGCTGAATGCATTGCTTAATATTCTATATTTTCCCCAATTTTTTGATTTGGCTTCAAACTTTTTATTTACTTAGTTTTAATTCCAAATGTCATCATTTAATTTTATGGAAGGCATACATTCTTTTGAAAGATGTTCCAAAGGGTTCATAATCAAATTTATGTGATCGCATCACAGCCTCGAAATCTGACATCCGTAACTATTGTGGTATTGCCATTATCGCTTGCATCCCAAAACGTATTGAATAAGTTTTGTCAGTTACATTGTTTATTGATGAAAAAATCCTCATACTTCTATTTTCTTATTTTCAAATTGCAAGTCAGAGACATAACCTGCAACAAGTTCAAAGCATTAAAAACAGACTATAGCGCAGGATGCTTGCAAATATAATTATAAAATTAGTATCATATACTTGCAGAAGAATTGAAATAAACATGCATTGCGTTGCATTGCGTACATCCTTCATTTGAAGTCTCTTGTTTTTTTTTCCCCGAAAACAGTTTAAATTAAAAAAAATGGTCTATTGTTGGTAATCAAAGTGGTAGAAAATTAAACTGAGTTCGGTGTTCTTTTCTAAGTATGTACTTATTGTCCATGAAACCTCTTATAACGAAGTAAATACCGAGGTTTTACGAATTCGAAAAGAATAGCTTATTCTTTCTAAAAAGATCGTTATTTTAAACGAACTTATTCAATGTACGCATCCCCGGTTTTTGATTCTCAAATGGAAGTTTCAGTGCACTAAACTTTGACTAATAAACAATGATCACAGATTTTATCGTATGGCATAACAAACCCGATAAGCTTTCACAGTAGAACTCTTCAAATTTAATAAAATTAAATATTCTTGACTTCTGTATGTGCAAAAATAAGCTACACATTTGAATTGCTTACATTTGCTTGCTAGTTTACATCATTGCATTTTTAGTTTCTTTTTTATCTTTGTACTCATATGTTTATTTACTTATGTACTCATATGTACTATTTACTTATATGTTTTCCGATATTCCTTCAAATATTTTTTCACAAATGATATAAGGTGAAATGATATAAGGCAATATAAGGTAAGCTGAAATACATACACAATTACCGAACAATACAATTACATCTCGTTCAATGTTCCACTTAAAGGAACCATTTAGGTGCAGAATATGTTTATCCTTTATTGACAGTTGACTTGAGCTCTGGAATGGCCTCGTCTGTGTCCTCACCTAAAAAGAAATAAGAGATAGACAAAAGGTTGCTGTCAATATTAAACGATCAAATTAAAATTGGTAGTGTTAAACTTTTCTCAACTTAATTGTTTGCTTCCCGACAGCGAAATCTTCTGGTTAAATCTGTCGAAGATAGGATTATTGACTTTTTTTTCATTACATTCATTTGCACGGTGTTCCTTTGATTATGAATATATACAAAAACATCCAGAATGCGTAAAATTTTTGTTTATACAGTGACAAGGTTTCCAGCTTCGATCAATCGTCTCATCATTAGAGACTCACAACGTAAATGAAAATATTTTCGTTAAGGAATTTTCACGACATAAGGTATGATTGTACTTGCCATACATCCATTCTCCTGCAAAAATGATACCAGTCACCTGTTTTGAAAACTCCCAATTAATAACTGTGAAAGTGAATTCAGAACAAGCAGCAAGATAATTAAGAAAACAATTAGTTTGAAAGTTTATTAAAATCAGTTCAAATTGTTACTAATTTTAAAAAAAATTACTAAATGCCACGTGAATTCAGCTTAAAGTTAATCAGAACGAACCTTCCTGCCATTCAATTCTGTTATCTAACATCTCAGTTATTTTTTATGGAAGTGCAGATGTGTTGTTGGCTTCCAATAAAGCGAGTATCACGTCAACACATTTCTACCCTCTCCTTATATGACCTGGTCAGGGTATTGTTTTAAGTAGTTTGGAATCACAAGTTTTTACTCGTTGAGGATGTATGCTAGTGCTCTGTTGGTTCTCTGTGTAAAACAGCTGATCTGGCAATAACGGAGTAGCAACTTCGGGTGGTCAACCATGCTTATACTCATGTTGTAAAATAATGAAACATAATTCCAACCAAATCAACCGTGTAGAACCCGAGATGCAGCGACCATCTGATTAAAAGACATGGCTACGATTTTCATTTTCTTTTAAAATCATTGTGAAACAATAACAAATAAGTATCTCATCTTAGTATCTCACTCAAAGCTCTTATAATGTGATTTTTTTGAAAACGACCAATGTATCAGATAAATCAATGACATCATTAAGCACAAGGAAAAGTCCTTGTGAAATTGATTTGAAATTTGCGAGAAACTGGCAGTTAACGATCTTAGTATCGTGTACTTATTTTGGACGTTTGTCTGTACTCCGAAAAATGATTCGTTGTATTCTAAATTGCAATTCATCAACATAATTTCGCACCATCTTTTGATAAAGAAGCAATTTGGATTTTTTTTTTTCACAAATCGCTTAACCAAATGTTTGTCGAAGAAAAAGACATCACTGATTGGGACAATTTCCGTTAGAAGCGAGCGGAAAACTAAATCGGGAGCTGACAGAAAATTGCAGGGATTGCATGTCTGCAGAAATTCGCTCCAGCAAACTTGACTGGAATAGGAAGAGTTGCAGATCAGAATGGCAGCTCACATTTTTCCTTTCGGTTCGTGTCTTGCAAGCTTGGGAGTTGACTCGTTTCTTGCTGTGCTCTTGCATATAAATAAGCCATGAATATTAAAGTATGATATTCGTTGACTGATATATCGCGATTTAGAAATATGCATTCCAGTAGAGTAGAAGATTCTATAATGCTTTAGTCTCCGAACATGCATTGGGAGAAATATCTATTAGCACCCAACTAATGAACGTTTCGTCTTATTTGAGGCTATTTGCAAAACAGGTATATGGCATACAAAAGGCATTCCAATTTCAAAATAATTGCATCATTGTTGTTGTTGTTTTTTGTTAAGGACATTTTACACCCATCGGATGCATTCATGTCAGTAACTGCATCATAAGTTCTTATTAAATTTTCCAAAGTTCAAAATAAATCCTATGAGCGTAAACTAAACTTTATATTTAGAAACCGATGCAAATTAAGAAATAACAAAATTTATAACATGGTTGATTTACTATTTGTCAGTTTTGTTTCATAAATCCGTTTTGAAATTGAGTCAATGAAATTAACCAACATTTTCGATGGAATTTTTCACCACTCACCTTTTACGCATATATGTAGCTCACGAATTGTTACAAACTGCCTTCTACCTGTATGGACTCGTCTCAGCAGGACCTGAATGTTTCTTTCGGAAAAAAACAGAGACTTCTTGATCACATGATAGCAGTGTTAATTGGTTGAAAAATGATAATGATGACCATAATAGTGCGGTGCCACAATTGTGCTTGTGCTTATCCTTAATTTTCAAAATAGCCATGCTTAACATGGTACTGCTTATTATTAATTAGTACGTAGTCTTTTCTCACATCTGTGGGCGGACACGAAAAAATTCACGCAAATAATTCGCGCGCAGGAGTCTTGGGTGCAATTACCACAACAAAGGTATCCACATGAAATTCTCCGCAAATTAAAGAAGCTGCACTTTTGTTACTGTGCTTGTTTTTACGATGCAATCACAGTAATACATGGAAAACGCAGCATTCCACACGTTTCAAAACTAACTCTGAACATGGCCTACTGTACTTATTTAGCACCTTGTCCAAACCTTAGATAAGATCCGACAACTGCAACCACCTTTGCTCTGTCACGAAAACAAATGACTTCTTCTTTTCCTTCTAGGCGTAGCATTTTGCAATTAGCTTATTAAGGTTAAACTGGAGTGAAATCAGCCATATCTTCGTTCACATAACCGTGCGGTAGTTGAAACAGCTTCTATTTGATTTTACAAGCAATTTCACAGTAAACTAGCTCTAGTTGGTTTATCTTGAACCACTCCGAGCAAAGATATCTATAAATTATTCAAGAATATAAGGGAAAGTGGGGTAAAATCAGTCATATCTTTGTTCACATAGCCGTGCGGTGGTTGAAACAACATCTATTCAATTTTCCATGAAATTTCTACTAGTCCTTTTTTTTTGATCTTGAGCGACTCCGAGCAAAGATACTTTTAAATTTTTCAATAATATACGGGAAGTGGGGTAAAAACAGCCATTTCTTTGTTTGCAGAGCCGTGCAGTAGATAAAATAACTTCTATTTGATTCTTCAGGAAATTTCACTAGGGATTAGTACTGTTTTGTTGATCTTGAGCCTCTCCGTGCAAAGATGTCTACATATTATTCAAGAATATATGGAGAAGTGTGGTTAAATAAGCTCTTAAGTTCTACAACCATATCCGTGCGGTGATTGCAACTAGCTCGATTCGATTCTCCAGACAGTTTCCAAGCGGAAATGACCTTGTTTACATGCCGCGCTCATAAGCGACAAATTACAGATTTTTTCCTTAGTTTTTATCAGTTCTTGCCCACTGTGCAGCGTTATGATCTAGGATACTGGAATGTTGGTCATGGCACATTTATACGGATCTGGTAGGACAGGGTCTCGGGTGGTGATGTGGAAAAGGTCCTCCAATGACCACCTTCAGTAACTCAGTTTTGTGCATTTCCACCCGATAGACTTAACCCCATGGATTCACATTGGTATTCGAACACAGGCCCTCGAAACAGGCTCGTCTTCTGGACTTCATCTACCTCTTTAGCGCGGTCTTAATGACGACTAGTGTCTTTCGATGCTCGGTTCTTTCGGAGCCCGACCGCGCGCTCTGCATCCTGCTTTTAGGTCGAAGGCAAATTCCACGGAGGTTTTCGATCTCCCATCCATAGGTTTGACCTTCCTAGGCATGGTTGCAGCGCACACACGTGTAAGTAGCGCTCCGAGTTGATCGCCACACGGGTCCTGGGTTTCATTCATGTTTTTTTCCCGCTTAAGCGCCTCTTTAAATTCTTTTTCATCGAAGTATGATGTAATCCCTTTTTGGGTTAATATAGTGGTTGCCAACCTTCTGCGCTCTGCCTAGTATTTGGGTTGATACTATAGCGAACCGCCAAGTGGTTTCTATGAGTGTAGCCTTGCTCCACTCTCCAGTTGATCGACAGTCCAGGGCTGGAAAACGTTCACCGTATCTATCTTTGGTACCTACGTTCCAGGTCTACGTTCAGCCTCACCAGAGCCTCAAGCAGGATTAAGTCCCTCGGATTGGTAAGGCTATCGCCCACTCCAGTTCCCTGGCGTTGAAGTCGCCTGCTGCAACCAACGGATTTCAGCCAGTCAGCTCTGTTGTAATCCGATCAACCAGTTGTGAAAAAGGGTCAATCGACCATGTTGGCGATTAATAATTGCTGCAAAAGAACACTCCATTTATTTTTACAACCTTCGAAGTCTTCATTTGAGGTTGCCATAATCTCCTGAACCAGTAACTTGCCCGTCGTCCATAATGCCGGTATACTGGACCTAGCATCAACCCAGTTGCCGTTACCGGCCGGGATGCGATATAGTTCGGAAATTATGGCGATATTACTGACTCGCGAACTGCCTGACACAGCAACTAGGGCAGTATTTTAGGGCAGTCTATTCGAACACCAACGTAGTTGTTATCGATTCTTTATGTGCTCTATGATTTCACATGATGATTTTGGATTCAGTCAGAAGTTGATGGCTTATATTGGCTTATCAAAACATATCTTGATCTGGCTGATTTAATCCTGGGCGATCGGGATTTCTACCATTAACTAACTCCTACAGTTCACAATTATTTGCATCATAAAGCTTAAGTCACTTCGAACCTGCGCGCATGAAATCATCTGTTTTTAAGTGCTAGTTAGACTCAACCAAACTATCAAGAAATCAAAATAGAAATTATCTTTTGCACATTTATTTAAAAATACCAGTAAGATTTAATGAATGTGATTTTGACGGGGTTTTTGACGGATACCATTAATTTCTTCCATTTTTTGACACTTCATGAAAAAACCTAGTTGGTCCATATATTTTAACATATCAGCATAACTGCAGCATTCCGAACTATCTTGCCTTTCTGGATTGCTATTGGATTGGAACTTCTTCTTCTTAGTCATATTTTTCTTTCTGTTTTAAGGTGGTTTTCAGTCTAAGGCTAGTTCAACGCAAGGTGGAAGCACTTCCATCCTACGTATCAAATTCATCAACTTATGAGCCGGGATCAACGAATCTTCTTCCCTTCCAAAGTTTCATCTCAGAAAAATCTCAACAATTTTGGCTAAGATTGAACCTGGGCTCACTACAACACTGGCGCCGGCATACATGCTCACCTTACCTTACCAATCAGACTAAGGCCGGCGTGGCCTCTGCTGTACACAGAAGTTGTCTCCATTCTATTCGATCCATGGCTGTCACTCGCCAGCCTCGCTGTGTGCGGAGGGTCCGCAGGTCACCTTCTACTTGATCAATCCACCTTGCTCGTTGCGCGCCTCATCTTCTTGTACCTGTCGGTTCGTTTTCGAGAACTATTTTCAAAAGAGCTGTCGTCCGACATTCGTCCGACATGCACTGCTCATCGTAGTCGACCGATTTTTGCGATGGTTTTCGATGGGAGGTTCTCCCAGCAACTGGTGCAATTCGTGGTTCATTCGCCTCCTCCCTGATCGGTTTTCCATCTGCACTTCACCGTAGATGGTATGCAGCACCTTTCGTTCAAAGACTCCAAGGGCGCGTTGGTTCTCCACGAGCAATGTCCATGTTTCGTGGCCGTAGAGAACTACCGGTCTAATTAATGTCTTATAGATGGTCAACTTTGTGGTTCGGCGAACTTTGTTCGATTTTAGCGTCCTTCGAAGTCCAAAGTAGGCACGATTGCCAGCCGCAATGTACCTTTTTATTTCTCTGCTGGTGTCGTTATCGATGGTCACCAATGAGCCTAGATACACGAATTCGTCTACTACCCCGCTTTCATCACCGTCGATCTGAACTCGTGCTAGGAGGCTAACATTGTCTCTCGTGAGCCTCTTCCCTTCATGTATTTTGTTTTCAACGCATTAATCACAAGCCCAATCCTACCAGCTTCAGCCTTAAGTCTGATGTACGTTTCCGTCATCGTCTCAAAGTTACGTGCTACGATATCAACGTCGTCGGCGAAGCCAAATAATTGGACAGATTTAATAAAGACCGTGCCACTCCTGTCTATCCCAGCTCTTTGAATCACACCCTCCAGTGCAATGTTAAACAACAAACACGACAATCTATCACCTTGCCGTAACCCTCTCTGAGATTCGAAGGAACTCGAGAGCGTCCCTGATACTCGGACGACACACATCACTCGATCCATTCTTGCATTGATCATTTGCGTCAGTTTTTCCGGAAATCCATATTCGTGCTTGATTTGCCATAGCTGAAATCTCGAACGATTGTATCATACTCCGATTTGAAATCGATGAAAAGACGATGTGTAGGCACGTTGTATTCGCGACATTTCTGCAGTACTTGCTGAATCGCGAAAACCTGGTCCGTAGTTGCGCGGGCACCCATAAATCCAGCTTGGTATTGCCCCACGAACTCCTTTGCAATTGGTGACAGGCGGCGGCATAGTATTTGGGAGAACAACTTGTAGGCAGCGCTCAGTAGCGTGATCGCACGATAATTACAGCAATCCAGCTTGTCGCCCTTTTTATAGATATGACATACTATTCCCTCCATCCAATCCTCCGGTAAACATTCCTCCTCCCAAATCTTGGTAATTACCCAGTGCAGCGCTCTGGCCAGTGCTTCACCACCGTATTTTAATAGCTCGCTTGGGAGTTGCTCAACATCAGCGGCATTGTTGTTTTTCAACCGACCAATTTCCTCCTCAACTTCCTAAAGGGTTGGAGTCGGGGTCCTGTCATCTTCTGTGCGTGTTCCTAGATTTATTACCGAGCCACTTTCGTTCGCTGTAACATTACCGTTCAGGTGCTCGTCGAAGTACTGCTTCCACCTATTAATCACCTCACACTCTCCTGTGAGAAGGTTGCCATCCAGGTCTCTGCACGTATCAGCTTGTAGTACGTAGCCTTTGCGCGAGCTGTTCAACTTCTCATAGAATTTGCGTGTGTCGTCAGCACGGTATAGTGCTTCCATTTCTTCGCGGTCTCAATCTTCCCTCTGGCGCTTTTTCCATCGAAGAATAGAATTTTGTCTGTTCCGTGCCTGTCTATAACGTTCCACATTCGCTCTCGTACGGTGTTGCAGCATTCTCGCCCGTGCTGCATTCTGCTCCTCTACTAACTGCTTGCATTCGCCATCAAACCAGTCATTTTTTCGATTCGGTGCAAAAGCCATTCTCAAGAGTAGCAGCGCCAAGCTGCTCTTCCGTTCGTAGGGCTGCTTCTAGGTGTTGCGCGTAATCATGGGCAACTCCAGTTTGCCGTAGTAGCTCAATGTTAGGTCGTGGCGTCCGAATTCGACGCGTGTTGTACACCGTCAAGAGTTTTGAGCGCATACATACTGCAACTAGGTAGAGGTCCGAGTCTATATTCGCACTGCGGTAAGCGCGAACGTTGATGATATCAGAGAAGAATTTGATTAGATGGTTGATGATATCAGAGAAGAATTTGATTAGAACATGGTCGATTTGATTTTCTGTTCGTTGATCAGGTGATCTCCAAGTGATCTCCAACTTTGTGGATGTCTTTACAGGGGAAGAGTGTACTTCGAACTACTAAACCACGGGAGGCCACAAAGTTCACGTACCATTGGCCATTATCTTTCGATACGGTATTCAGGCTGTTAGGCCCTATTACCGGTCTGTACATTGCCTCCCGTCCTACCTGAGCGTTCATGTCACCAATGACGACTTTTACGTCCCACTGCGGGCAGCCATCATACAATTGCTCTAGCTGCGCGTAGAACGCTTCTTTTTCGTCATCGGGTCTCCCGTCGTGTGGACAGTGTACGTTGATGATGCTGTAGTTGAAGAATCACCCTTCATCCTCAGCTTGCACATTCTAGCCTTGATCGGAAATCCTCCAATTACGCGTTGACACATTTTGCACAGCACTACAAAGCCGGTGCCCAGCTCGTTTGTGGTACCACAGCTCTGGTAGAAAGTAGCCGCTCGATGCCCGCTTTTCCATACTTTCTGTCCTGTCCAGCAAACCTCCTGCAGTGCTACGACTTCGAAGTTACGTTGTTGAAGTTCGTCATAGATTATCTTATCGCAGCCAGCAAAGCAGAGCGATTTGCAGTTCCATGTTCAGAGTTTTCCATCGTAGTTCTAAATTCGTCGCCTAGGTCGTTGCCGATTGTGCTGGTCCGTATGAACTTCTGTATTATTTGTAACATTGATTTTTAAGGGCGGCTTGTTGGGCTTTCCCCAACCCCTTGTCTCGCCGGGGAACCATCGTGCATAGCACTATTTAGAGTCCCACGCTGGCACAAGGACGATGATCAGCCGCTCCCAACATGGATAACAAACGCTGTTTTGAGCCGCCCCTAACATGTAGAACAGACGCTCAGATAGACTGCACCCTTTGAAGAGGGCAGCCCCCCATTCCCTGTCAGCATATGACCAAGGTCCCGCCGGAGTTGGTTACCCGATCTTTCCTATGGTTACTCATACCCCAGTTGGCACCACGGGGAGGTAGGGATAGGAGTGACTGGACAAGAGGCTAAGGATCGCAGTAGGATCTATTTTATACCTTCAGGTACGCGAATTACCAATGGTACGCATTGTCCAGTCATTTACCAACCAACCGGCATAGATGCAGTTGGGTGAAATCCACATCATTGTCTTGGTTCCACTGAAGTGTCTGTCGGCTGCACTGGAAGCTTACTAAATAATGCCAAAACATTGCAGGTCCCTTGAGTGCTTCATTTCTTTTTACCATATTCATCATCAAAATAGATCTTAGTACGAAATGCCAAAAGAAAGAATAATAATAATAATAATATGAAGAAGAAGAAAAACAAGAAGAAGAGGGTAATAACCACTCGCCACCCAGCCGTACTAGATGAAGGCATTTTGTTCATTTTACTAGGAGAAAAAAAGAAATCCCTACACTGAGCAAACAAATCGACAGGAATTCATACGAATATCGTTTGGAAATTTGCCACAAGATATTATCTAATGGAAAAAAGTTCATAGGACGATCGTATGAAAATTCTCCTCATAAAAAAAAGGTGCACCGGGATTCGTACCATAAAACATGGGATCCAGAGGCGACCCACAATCCCACGGGACTAAATTCGCTTGATAATTAATGTCGATTGAAAGTGTATAATAGACATGTTTTTCTCGACTAATGCAACAGTTATCATTTCATACAATTTCGTATGGAATGAGTCTTGGTCCCTTGCTTTGTGGTTCGTAGTTCCGATCGTATGAAAATCGTACGGATAATTTTTCCTGAGTATAGAGCAACTTTACGCGTGATATACTTTTGTTTAAACTTTTACCTTGTATGGAACAATCCAAAATAAAAAGACCACTCAAAAATGCTAGGTTAATGATAAAGTTTTGAAAGCGACATCTATGAAGCAGTAGAAAAACCAAAATTTCTGCGCCATTTTAATATTTCATCATTCATAAGACCGTACTCAAAATTTCATTTCGATCTGTAAATTGATTCTTTGTTTACAAGCCGTTTGAAGTTGACGTGTCAGTTTATTTTTTATCAAAAAAAAAATCCGAATAAGGTGTGATAAAATCTGCCAATTATAGCTCAAATGTAACTTCACCTTAGTCCATCAGTCACAATCCAGGTCCGTTTGGTCGTAGCTTATCACGAAATTTATTTCCAATTTATATTCCGTCCCTGAAGATTCAATACTCAGAAGATTGCCACTTAATCTTCTTTGTATAGGTTACATCGCATCAGTATCAATCTATTATATGTCATTCTGTGGCTGGTTCCTATACCAATTGAAGCATCTAAATTAAACGTGCTTTTATCCAACCCGAAAATTTCCTGGACCAGCGAATCGAGCCCTCCACGTTAGGTTTGGTTACATGGTGTCTTTTCAGACCCTTTTAAGAATCCTTTGCGAGCAATGTTTTCTAACTATGTTGTACCACACAAGTGCGATTGGTTGGGATTCATTCGTTCCTCATTCAATACAGGTTTACCTCCGGGTTGCGATAAACAACGGTAATAAAATGTGTGAACTTGAGCTGTGAAGACATATTTTTTCATGAAACAGACAATTGTATACCACAATTGAACTAAATTTTATAATATAATATTATTTTTTACAATCTTTATTTGTTTAACAATACGATTTTTCTTAAATCACCGATCGCCGCAACGAGCCTATCGGCACAGCAAAAGACTTGACCTCTCCTCATGACGCATTCGCAAATTATGATCCGATGATTGATGGAGCAAGGCTGTTATGCTCGTATGTTTTGGTGCAAAGACTATGGTACCCGAAATCACAAAAAGTGGAAAGCTAGCAAAACAGTGGAGACCCAGGGACATGTTGTCAATGTTTGCTTTGGGATTGCAGCAGCAGCGAGAGTGGTGAAAAGACTCGAAATATACATAGTTGCGGGAAAACGATGCCGTCCTTCGTTGGCACTGGAAGCCGTCGTTTTTGCACTGGTCTACAGGTGATATTTTTCGCCTCACCATTTAGTGTGACTCGTTTTTGCGAAGCCATGTTCACATGCAGGCTGGAGCAGGTGGTTCCCTTGACGGATCAGTCCTCACGAGAGAATAGATCTTTAATTTCCCTGTGCGCTCCTATGAAGCTAAATTACGAGGCACACTCAATAGAAGCACGGATTTGAGTTTTAATCGGGGATAATGAAAGAAATTGTCAGGTGGTTTCGTTACATACCCCACTATCTTGTTTTACTATTTTGTTGATAAAACAAAACAGGCCTAGAGAATATAAGGTGCCAAGAAGGTGTAAGCATGATTTCTACTCGAAACTGGACGACGTAATATTATTGTTTGTATATTAGGACTACCGAAACCGGAAATACCGGTAATACCGACCCAATTTCAAGGATCGAAATAACGGTACTGGTTTTAGATAAATAGCAGTTAAAAAAAAGAACGATGAACAATATTCTTTTCCTTTTAGTCGCTCACCTCTCCTATGTTGTTGATGTTTGCCTATTGTACGCACATACATGAGATCACAGTCCTTGATTGACCTTGACGTTGACACTTTGAGCACTGACACCGGTCATTGACAAAGAGAAAGAAAGAGAGGATCTTGAAATTCAATGAGAAGAGATTCCACAACGCTCACCACAACGTAGAGAGTGTGAAAGAGATAAACTGAATTTCTTCCATAACCATGGTAACGTTTCCCTGAATGAACTGTCACTTCGTTTTCGCTTTCATTATTCACAGTTCGTTTCGCTTCCTTGCCGTTGATATTTTGTTTCAATAGGTAATACTAGCACCGAGTGATGAGCAGCGGTAGGGCAAAAGTGCGATCCTTGGCTTATGATTAACGTTAATAAGGGTTTTTACATA
>JASCZW010011845.1:0-30606 GCA_034211315.2 Aedes japonicus
CAACAAGCTGACAGCCATTATCGCCGCAATACGACGAACCTTAGCTGCATCGGCATTGGATTCGCTCAACGTCAAAATGCTGTTGCTCAAAGGAAGATAGATTAAAGCAAACTGCTCCTGCATCCATCCAAGTGTCGCATGCTTCATGATGTCAATGACTGACTGATGATGGTTGCTATCGCTTCAAAGGGATGTTTTCACTTTGTAAAGCGATATTATTAGCAGTGGAAAATTTCCTTGACTGATCTTTTTCCACAGAGCGGAATGAGAGGTTGGTGAAATTTACATGTTTTGCAATGTATTTTGTTTCAAGACTCAACTGTTATGATGATCAGCGTGAATTTTCGTCAAGGTATCATTTTGCTGTGATAATTTAGTGAAATATAAAATGACGAGGGTTTCATATGTCCAATATGAGGAAAATCCTGTAACAATGTGCAGCACCTGGCAACAATGTCTAATCTCCATAAATCCACTATCAAGCGGCTCTAAAAGGTCCGAAGCAACCAGCGTTCTCTGTTATCAAGCCAATAACATACAAAAGTTGGTGAAAATCCGCTCTGTGTAATACAATTTAGAATCAATCATTTCTGCAAGCGTGTCTCCTTGGGATTCCACCTGCAGCTCCTCCCTCACCACGATCATCGCAAACAACGTGAATCTTTTCCATCATCCGAGCTGACAGCTGCTATTGGATACATAGCATTGGCTTCATTCCGGAGCCAGACAGAGATACAATTCGGCAGCCCAGCTGTGAGACAGACCGAGCCCCACCGCCGGCAGGACATGGTGGGCAAACAGCAAACTAGCTCCTTCGCTTCATTGGGTTCGCTTCGATTCTCCTGTGTGTTCTATCTGTTTGCCTTGCGGGGGTCTATTGCTCAATATACATATTAGGGTGGTACAAATTGTTTCCATATTTGGATACATGGACGAACGCTGTATTTCGACGTTGAATCAATTTGAACGGATTTGTCCGAAGTTAAGAGGACAGTTGTGTTCCGCAATTTTGTTTCCAATAGTAAAGCAGAGCTTTTGGGATTCATGGCACCGAAATGAACCTTATTTTGTTGATAGTATAGCATTTTCGAAACATACACATCGCTGGGTTGAACCTTATTTTGTTGATAATCAAAAATTTAATGTTGTTTGTGGATATAAATATATGTATTCCCCAACAAACATCAATGCTGAATAACTGTTTGTTCAAACCAATTTGGAGAATTAGTTCAGCTTTTTGTCTAGAAAGCTGAGAACTTCTCCAAATTTATTTGAACAAGCTGTTATTCGATACAGATGTTTGTTGGGTCTACGGCTAAGGTACACTCCGTGTCATAACTATAGAACTTGGATTAATTAGTGATTTTTCGAAATAAGTTGCTCAGTATAATAGCTACTTGTTATCTATTTTTACTGTAGAATTTTCAACTCTAAGCATATTGTGTTTAGCTTCATAATAAAAGATTCATAAAAATTATATGTTCCGTAACTACACAGATAAAAAGAAACATTGAATTTTCTGCGTTTCTAATGCACATAAAGGGAATGCTAGATTTGGCAGAAACTAATGGGATAATTCATGTAAATTTAAGCCATGTAACGCCTGAATTAAGCATGTTGTATGAAATATTGCAAACATTGTTGTATGGCGCATCAAGGACTACAACCAATTGCGATGTTTTCTCCTCCTTTGGCTTGGAATCAAACGATCGGAAATTTTACGCGCTTGTTAAAATTAATTTTTTTTTCTGTGTGTAGAACCAGTTGAAAATTTATTTCTCTTTTAAAGATTTCAACGATGTTTATCTGAAAATCAAAATGTTAATAATGGGTAGGTCGTCCTTTGTTCTCAATCAGTTCAAACAACCTATACGGCATACTCTGAATTAAGTTACGGCAAGTAGATACTTGTATTCCTTGTCATGCAGATAAGACGGTTTTTTTCAGGTCATGAACGCTTGCGTACTGCTTGTTGTCTGCATATACTTCACGTACGATCAATCCCAACATATTCTCGATCGGGTTTTGGTTTGGAGAGTAAGCTGTTCATTCTGGTGGATGGAAAAGCAATCTGCACCGTTTCAGTTTCACAACATTCTCCTTAAAACATCAAACTACCACCACCCAAGTTACGAGTCGAAAAGTTACGCTGCTCCTTTCCTAAGTCCCTCCAGTATGAAATCTGGATGGCCCAGCTGGAATTTTCTTAGTCGGAAAAACTACTCTAGTGGGACAAAAGAACTTAATTAATTTTAAAATAGTGAATAATGAAGTTTACAACCTTACTCCAGTCTCTACGCATATTCGCATATTCGTGCAGATTCGAGTCGGGCTTGCGAGGTTAGAGTCGTGCAGCTTGCTTCATTTTTTGCCGCTGAATATAAGGAGAGCTTTTTAATGTTCGATAGATTGTAGAACATGAGACGTCAAGTGATAACTCAGCCTTAATTTGTTTCAAACTTTTGAGTGAGTTACTTGCAGTTTGAACAATTCTTCGTTGCGTTCTTTCCGACAATTTTTTTTGGGTCCCCCTGTCTTGTCATTCCCATATCGTTCTGGATTTCTCAGAAAATTGATTATGACGTGATGCGATCTTCCCAAATGTCTAGCAATTTCGCGAATACCAACATTACATTGGCGAAATGCCAAAATGTTACCTCTTTCTTCTTCCGTCAAATACGTTCCACGCGGTATTATTCCGGAGCATTCACAAACACGTCACAACACGATAAAATGTGAAAAAAACTGAAGCGCAATTCATGCAGATAGTGTTGTATGTATTGGTTCTATAGTTATGAAACAGCAAAAATGAGTGATTTCATTATTATCCACTCACACAGTATATCAATGGAATCAGAAGTGTTGTGGTGTGAGTCAACTTTTTCACGCAGTTTCTGCATGTGAATGAATGAAACGATAGAATTAATTCTTCATTGAAACATATGGACATTTTTAAGTGGATCTATTGCTATGAAACGTTGTGTATAGGTAAGCACATTTTGAGCAACTTTGGTCTAAAACAAGCCATTTTCTCTGAGTAGTTTTCGTTAACTAGTTATTATAATCGTTCTGAGCTGTGTGGGTCTCAGACAAAGACTGAAATCTTAGCAAAATTTTCGTTTGATAACAGCGGTAATCTATGCTGCCACCCATGGCAAGTCGGTCTCTTAGTACAAATAAGCGAACCAAAAAAAAAAAAACAAAACTAATTTAGTTATTCTCCTGAAACTTTTCGTGTAGCCTGTGGACAAAACCACGTTAAAACCACGACCTGAGAGCTAATGTCGAACATTGAAATCAGTTTGATTCATCTCGGGTGCTGTATACTAGCTTTGAATAGAATGACCAGAAAGAAGAAAATCACGAAAATGCGCCTACATCGGATGAAAGTTAATGTAACAAAAAGATGAAGAATATTTGAACCATATGTTACCCGTTTTTGAGGACCCTGAAAGGGAAAAACAAATTTGTACAGCAGTAAACGTAGGTGGTTTTTAATTACTTGTACTAACACTGGTCGACAGAGATATTTAGACCCAGAGCTCCATCCCATTTTCCGTTAGCTCAAGGGTCCCAAATCCACCGAAAATCGTATTTTGATCTCATGCAGTTTGCGTTTTTCTTCACAAATTATCATTAAAAATTGATTATTGATATCTTTTAAGAACCAATTAAATAACTGCCTCAGCTGAGACGTGAATGCTCCAGAAGCATTCTTCTAAAGTTTTTAGATTTAAACAAACAACTTTGCAGAGAATAGTAACTAGAAAATGTGAAGAACAATAAGTATTTTCCATTTAATTCCAACTACCTCTGTTGCTTATCTTGACAGATACGCATATTTCGTCTACCATGTGCAGAGTTCTTCAGTATTGTGTACTAAGAACTAGTAGAAGAAAGGCTTGTAAGATAGAACAGTGCCACTTTTGACATTCATAGCGACAACACTATCGCGCTGACAAGTGTTAACCTCATTTTTTTACTATTCTTCAATTTTCATTTGCTTTTGGAGTGAATACACTCATTCGATCTAGCTCTTCCAGGTTTCATTGTTCGAAACTGGTGAAATAATTAAAATAGCAATTATTTCTTGTGCTTAGTAAGTGGACATTTCCCATCGATATCAAAAGGTTAACATTTGTGTTGGCTAGCATTTTTGGTGTATATTTATGATCCTAAGGCATTTCCAAACAAATCGTAAAGTGAAACATTTTTTTTATGTTTTGTGTTTATGGCGTCATCTTACAAACAGATGGAACACTGTTGAGCTTTTACGGTTGAACAGATTTTTTTCGTTTTAAAACATATGAATGACATTTTTTATCTTCAAAAATGCCATGGAATCAATAATAAATTGAAAAATAAAAAAACATTTTTTTAAATTGCAATTTTCGATGAATTTCGAAAAATGACCATTATTTTTTTTTATTACTATAAATAATCAGTTCTGTGGGCAAACTTGGAGCTCTTTAGTTCCTCTTTCGAAAAATCATCGAAAAATAAAAATTTTACATTTAACGAGCAAAAAACAAACCGTGTTCCATCTTACAAGCCATTTTTTGAATTTGCAATTTTTGATGGATTTTGAAAATAGGCCATAACTTTTTTTTTGATGAATATAAATAATCAGTTTCTTAAGCAAAGTTGGAGCCTATTAGTTCTTCTTTCGAAAGATGTATTTGAATCCGCGTAAAATAAAAACTATACATGTTACGAGCAAAAAACGGATCGTGTTCTATCTTACAAGCCTTTCCTATATTAGTACACGACACTGAAAAAGTCAGCACGTTTTAGACAAAATACGCGGATCTGTCAAGATAAGCAATAAAGGTAGTTGAAATAAAATGAAAAAAAAACTAATCTTTCTTCTCATTTTCTAGTTACAGGTATTCCACTAAAGAGCGCACACTTTTCAGAATTCAGAGAATAGTAAGTCGATCCAACTTCACCAGAAAAGTTATGACTGTTGAAAGGCAGCATATTTTATCCAAAAAATAGCAAACTGCAGCAAACCCCCAGACATGCGTAGGATCCCTTGAGGAGGGTCTCGAATGATATATGGGCCTTAATCATTGTTGTTGCATCAGATAATATCTCCTGACCCTTCGTATACAGGAAGTTACTTTCTTCAGCAAAGTTGTTTAAAGGGTGTCCACGATGAAATTGCCACACTATGAAATTGCTCTAACTTTTAACCGTTGGGTAGAATTTAATGTTTTAAAGTCCTGTGATCAAAACTCGCGGAAATGGAGTCGAAAGAACAGCTCGTGCGTGATAAAATCTTGCGCATTCATCACGAGAACAAGGATCTCTCGCATCGTTCCATCGCTAAAACGTTGGGAATCGTGAATTCCACGGTGTCGCGAGTGATTAAGCGGTTCGAGGAACGGTTGACCACCGATCGGAAGCCCAGAAGTGAAGGAAAAAGTATTCCGTACAACACCAAAAATCACAACCGCGTAGTTGGGGCATTCAATAGAAATCCGAACGCCTCCGTTCGGGATGTGGCTAAGAAGCTGCACCTAAGCCGAAGTTTTGTCCAGAAGGCCAACACTAAGGCTGAACTTCGAACGTGCAAGGTACAAAAGGCCCCTAATCGCGACGAGAAGCAGAACAAGTCCGCCAAAACCCGTGCCAGGAAGTTGTACCTGAACATGCTGACGAAAGTTGAATGCTGCATCATGGACCACGAAACATATGTGATGGCCGACTTCAAACAGATCCCCGGCAACCTGTTTTTCACGGCCAAGGATTAGTTCAGCGTTCCGAAGCATGTCCGCACTCAGAAGATGTCCAAATTTGCGAAGAAATTCCTGGTTTGGCAAGCCATCTGCACGTGCGGGAAGCGGAGTGCACCTTTCGTGACCCAGGACACGATGAACGGACAGGTGTACATAAAAGAGTGCCTCCAGAAGCGGCTGCTTCCTCTCCTGAAGGCCCACAACGTCCCAATAATCTTCTGGTCGGATTTGGTCTCATGCCACTACTCCAAGGACGTGCTGAAATGGTATGCGGACAATAAGGTCAATTTTGTGCCGAAAATGTTCAACCCTCCTAACACTCCGGAGCTCCGCCCCATCGAGAAGTACTGGGCGATTATGAAGCAGCACTTTCTTAAACGACCCAAGGTAGTGAAGACTGTCGAGGAACTGAAGAAAGTATGGGTTTACATGCAAAAAACGGTTGATTCACAGGTTGTGCAGAATCTTATGGCCGGGGTTAAGGCCAAGGTGCGGGGATTTGCGTATGGACTGTAAATAAAATACGAGTAAAATGGTAAAATTAAGTTTAATAGTTATTTCTCAATCCCTGAAAATTTGATGGCAATCGGATGAAAACTCGAATTTTGCGAATCAATTTTGTGTGTGGCAATTTCATCGTGGACACCCTTTAGTAGACCAAGGCATTTAGGATGGTAAACTTAAAAGTTCAGAATTATCTCATTACGCAGCGCTAGTATGCATTTCAACAAACTTTACAAGCTGTATCACAAAATCCTTGTCATATAGCATATAGTTGGCGTCCTGGACTAAGATGTTTGGTTGATTGAGGCCTTTCGGATGGTGTGAAAATTGGTTCTGAACTCCTCCGCTACGTGGCGCTAGGGTTCATGTGAACTTTGGATATTACCTGTATTTTGAGAACTGGATCTTGTATAAATTTACTGTTTTCAGGAAAGTTTGTTGTAAAATTATGTGCTTCCAGAGCTTCTCAACAGTTCAGAATTATAACACTCCGTGGCGTTAGTATACAGGTAAACTAACTGTTTAATCTGGATCTCGAATTAATTGACATATGGCGTCATCGAAAAATATATTTGAGGGGTCAGGTCTTTTAAATGGTGTACAACTGAGATCAAAATCCTTTCGCTACGTGGCGCTAGTGTTCATGTGATTTTTTGTAATATATGTTTTTCTTTTATATATCATAATCATGTATGGATTCATTGTTTTCAGGAAATTTATTCGGGTAACCATGGTCTTTTAGACGGTTGACAGTATTGTTCCAAATTATTTCACTACGTGGCGCTGATCTACGTTTGAACGATTTGATGATTGTTTATCGCCTGTGCAAAGACTGATAAACTCACCTGCATGATTACCTGCAAGAAGCTTATTACCTCAATATGGTTATTTTTGGTACGATCTTCTGAAAAGTTATTCTTCGGGTTAGTCCTTCAGAGAAGTTCTTCACAAACTTTTGGGTAAATTCTTCAGAAAACTTCATGAAAGTTCTTCAGTGAACTTTTGGGAGCCTGTGCAGAAAACTTCATGAAAATTCTTCACTTTTCTTCATGGAAGATCTTCATTGAACTTCATGGAAATTGTTCAGAGAAGTTCATGGAACTTCTGCAAAAAAGTTCTGTTGTGAACTTCAGGGAAACTATGCAGAGAATTTTAGGGAAGCTCTGCAGATAATTTCAGGATAGTTCTGCAGAGAATTTCAGGAAAGTTCTTCAGAGAACTTTAGAAAAAATCTGCAGAGAGCTTCAGGGAAACTCTGTAGAGAACTTCAGGGAAAGAGAACTTCAGAGAACTCAGGGAAAAAAATTCAGATAACTTCAGGAAAAATCTCCACAGAACTTCAAGAAAGTTCTGCAGATAATTTCAGGGAAATTCTACAGAGAACTTCAGGGAAATTCTTCAGAGCACTTCAAAGAAGTTTTGCAAACAACTTCAGGGAAGTAACCATCTGCAGACAATTTCCAGAAAGTTCTTCAGAGAGCTACAGAAAACTTCTACAGATAATTTCAGGAAAGTTCTTCAGAGAACTACAGGGAATTCTGCAGAGAAATTCTGGGAAATTCTTCAGAGGACTTCAAGAAAGTTTTGCAGAGAACTTGAGGGAAGCTCTGCAGAGAACTTCAAGGAAACTCTGCTTAGAACTTCACAGAGTTTACTCAGAGAACTTCAGGGAAGTTCTTTAGACAACTTAGAGAACAACTAAGGGAATTTCTTAAGAGAACTTCAGTGAAGTTCTGCAGAAAAAATCAGGTAAATTTTTCAGAGAGTTTCATGAAAGTTTTTCATATAACTTCAGGAAAGAACTGCAGAGAACTTGAGAGAAGTATTGCAGAGAATTTTAGGAAAATTCTGAAAAAAACAACAAAGCAGTTCATCATAAAACTTCAGAGTAGTTCTGTAAAGAACTTAGGGAAAAAATTTCAGATAACTTCAGGAAAGTTCTCCACCGAACTTTAGGAAAGTTCTGCAGATAATTTCAGGGAAATTCTGCAGAGAACTTCAGGGAAATACTTCAGAGCACTTCAAAGAAGTTTTGCAAACAACTTCAGGGAAGTAAGCATCTGCAGACAATTACCAGAAAGTTCTTCAGAGAACTACAGGAAACTTCTGCAGATAATTTCAGGAAAGTTCTTCAGAGAACTACAGGGAATTCTGCAGAGAACTTCTGGGAAATTCTTCAGAGGACTTCAAGAAAGTTTTGCAGAAAACTTGAGGGAAGTTCTGCAGAGAACTTCAAGGAAGCTCTGCTTAGAACTTCAGAGAGTTTACTCAGAGAACTTCAGAGAAGTTTTGCAGACAACTTAGAGAACAACTAAGGGAATTTCTTCAGAGAACTTCAGTGAAGTTCTGCAGAGAAAATCAGGTAAATTCTTCAGAGAGTTTCATGAAAGTTCTTCATATAACTTCAGGAAAGATCTGCAGAGAACTTGAGAGAAGTATTGCAGAGAATTTCAGGGAAATTCTGTAGAAAACAACAAGGAAGTTCATCAGAAAACTTCAGAGTAGTTCTGCAGAAAACTTAGGGAAAACAATTCAGATATATTCAGGAAAGTTCTCCACCGAACTTCAGGAAAGTTCTGCAGATAATTTCAGGGAAATTCTGCAGAGAACTCAGGGAAATTCTTCAGAGCACTTCAAAAAAATTTTGCAAGCAATTTCAGGGAAGTAAGCATCTGCAGGCAATTTCCGGAAAGTTCTTCAGAGAACTACCGGAAACTTCTGTAGATAATTTCAGGAAAGTTCTTCAGAGAACTACAGGGAATTCCGCAGAGAACTTCTGGGAAATTCTTCAGAGGACTTCAAGAAAGTTTTGCAGAGAACTTGAGGGAAGTTCTGCAGAGAATTTCAAGGAAGTTCTGCTTAGAACTTCAGAGAGTTTACTCAGAAAACTTCAGGGAAGTTCTGCAGACAACTTAAAGAACAATTAAGGGAATTTCTTCAGAGAACTTTAGCGAAGTTTTGCAGAGAAAATCAGGTAAATTCTGCAAAGAATTTCAGAGAAATTATGCAGAAAACATTAGGAAAGTTCTACAAAGAGCTTCCGGAAAGTTATGCAGAAAACTTCAGGAAAGTTCTGCAGATAGCTTGAGAACAATTCTGCAGAGAACTTCAGAGAAATTCTGCAGAGATTCCATGAAAATTCTGCATATAACTTCAAGACGTCAAAATTGTTTCCTACTAACTAGAAAAATGAAGTTTTTATATTTGGTCCCATGAAAATTGCACACTGGCTTCAAACCATGCGATGTTTTCTTGCTTTTTAATTTTTGTTTGTTAATATTAAGTTAGTACTATTAGCACGTGATAAAGTGTTTCAAAATTTGAAAATCTTCGTTTAACTTGCTGGTTTTTAAAAAAAAAATATTCGATTCTAATAAATTCCATACACATAGTATGTTCATTTTGGTGGCACTCCCTAAATAACAATCATTAACTGGCATTCAAAATCACCATTTGTACTTAAGAATGGGTTCTCTCTTAGTTGGTCAATGCACGGCTATAAAGCAACACCATGCTGGAGGTAGCTGGGTTCAATTCCCGGTCTGGTCTAGGCATGTTTTAACTAAGGAAAATTTCTCGACTTCCTGGGCAGAGGGTATGATTGAACTTGCCACACATTCATACTAATGCAAAAACGGTACCTGGCATCGAAAGCTCTCAATAATTAACTGTGAAAGTGCATCTAGAACACTAAGTTGAGAGCAATTGTGAAAATAATAAGCTTGAAATGCTAAGAAAAAAACTTTATCTATTATTTCCCAAGGATTTTTACAATATAATTTTACTCAATGAAGAAAGCCCCTTTGTCAATGGCCTCCACAGCAAATAAAGAGGAACTGGGGATAAGACGAATAGGCTAAGCTGTTCAAATTGACACAAAGCGTTTTTCATTGATTTATTGAAGAAATAAAGTAAGTTCAAAAAGTAAATCGTTTGTAGTTAAAACGGACAGTTCATGGCAGTAATCCGGACAACCATAAAACAAAACATGGCATGTTTAGTGCCCTGCACAAATATATTTTTTCAACCATGTCTGTAGTTGATTGTAAATGTCTATTCTTTGTTATGTAGTGATGTAGAGATAAAAAAGGAATCACTTCACACGTTGGATCAGAAAAGTTTCTCGCGGTTATTTGATTATTATTTTAAGTTAACATAAGATTTCCATTTGAAAACTGTTGAGAAATTAAATAACCAAATTGATTGTAACATATTCATATGTATGCTGTCTAACCCATACGAGCAGTTGTTCGCATCACGCACCAAGTTCATCAGTTTTAAAATTGTACACAATTCTTCACTTGCACATTTGTTTACCTGATTTTTTTGTCATTATAGAACTTGCCTCAATGTTATGCAATTTTATCAGAACATGTTCAGTCTTAAAATGGATTTTGAAATAAAATCACTCAAATTCCTGTACTTCAACGACGCAATAATCACAGTCGTTTTAAAAAATAAAATCAGGTTTTGTTGACATTTCCACCATTTGGCAATTCTTCAATTTTCAAATGTGAATCAAATTTAAATGATGATAGATTTCTCATCAGTACAAATATGAAAACCATAGATAAATGTTATAATCAACATATGTACATCTTACCCCGGCTTGTCTGACTTACCCAATATTCCCTTAAAATTTGTTTGAAACAGTTAAAAGCGGCTAACAGATGGAGATTGAAAAACATGTTTATTTTTTTCAATATACTAAACCATTATCACATTTTATAAGTTGTCCCTATACTATTCCCTAGTAGCACACTTGTTGCCATTCGGTTGAGAAAACATAAATATTACTTGCTAAGTCATAATCAAGTTACTTCAACTAATTATGATTGTAGTGTGCTACTTGGGTCCTTAATGTTGATTTAAAACGGTCAAAATCCACTGTCTGGCACAGTACGAAAATTACTTGTTTTCATAATGATGTCAGCCACTATCACACACTGCGAGTGGTCCCAATAGCATTCATATTGTCGGTTTAAATCGGTCCATATCGGCTCTCAAGGGAGGTTTAAAAAATTGTTAATTTTTCCAACGACGGAAACCACTATCACATTTTTTTAGCGGGCCCAACAGCATGCTGATGGTTAAGATCAGTATTAATATAAAAACACATTTTTGTGCATCTCGTTAGCACGAATTAAATGAAGGATAATCTGGAAATAAAGATAAACAAGAATTTGGCATATCAAAGCAAACCCTGCTGCCAACCCATCACTTTTATCGTCATAGACGAAGCAGCCTCAGGCTGAAAGGCTGTCTAATAAACAAACCTAACTTATCACTCTTATTCATCATCCCTGTTGGTTTCTCTAGAAGTGCAAAGTATCACGTCAACTTGTTTCTAACCTTTCCCTATTCGACAGTATTGCATTAATTTAGGATCACCCGATTTTGCACATTGAGGATGTATGTTATTCCCGAACCTCATCTGTTGGTTCTCTGTCTAATTATAGCTGATATGGCAATAATGAAGTAGCAACTTCGGGCGGTCAATTATGTAAAAGCTCAAGCTCATGATCGAATTTTGATTTGATTGCAGCATAATCAACATTTTGACCCACCCTATATTCTAAAACGGAATATTCAAATTCGACAATGCATGCAAGTGTCGAACGAAAGTGTGATTTTGTCACCATTCTCTATTTTCAGCCGGAGTGCTAAACTGACCTCTTTGGTGTTTGGTGTCGAACAGGATTCTGTTTGATGGACGGCCTCATCTGACTTCTCTATCGATTTTCTGTCTATTGCAGCAAGCTTCACGACAAAGTATGCTTTGAATCGTTTGCGTTCAGCTTGGTGAAAATGATTTAAGCTGCAAACTGTCGTCATCATATTTTAAAGGAGGGTGTTATCATCATCATCGGAATACAAAGACCATTTTATTGTGAATTGAAATGTGTTCATTAGTGAGTGCGACTCTTTGCACCTTGAAATTTGACTCAAACTCAAGTTATACATTTCATTTGTGATAAACAGAGTTTCTCTCAAATAGTTCATCAAACAAACGGCAAATAACGTTGACAAATGCTATTAGCATAAGAGGTTCTCACGATGAAAAAAAAGTTTTAATCCCCGTTGCGTCGGGTGTGCCGCCAAAAAAAAAGGTGTAACGGATGCGTATGTTTGATAACGTTCCGAGCGAGGAAAAGTTTCCCCAGTGAAGGATAGCAAATATTGTATGGCGTCTCTACCCCGAGGGAGATAAACTTCTAGCACGAACCTATTTGGATCACAATGTAACACCGGTTTACTGCAAAACAACGAACAAACGACTGTCGGTTGCGCAAATCGACGCAAGCATTTTCGACTCATATTGTGAACGTTCCGGAAGAATTCTTCGCCCGTTCGAGAGAAGCAACATCAGCAAAATAAATCATTTTCAGATGTCTGCTCGTTCGATTTAAATTCAAAGCCCCATCATATCGCAATCATCGTAAGCTGGGATTCTGCGCTGCCAACTCCCCCATGAGCCTCCGTGCCATTGTCATAGGCTACGTTCGATTAAACGATGCTGGCGGCGACGGCCTCGCCTGGTAACCACACTCCCCGGCTAGAATCAACAGAAAGATCAGCATATGTAGCTAGGAGAGAACCACTAAAATAGCGGAGTCAAGTCGAAGCATATATTTTCCTATCAATGGCTTCCGGCATATGCTGGGAATAAGCTTTCCACAAGGGTCCATGAGGCTGAAGCAACCTAAGTATTTCTTTTCTTATCGGCAACATACGGTTGATGTGTTTTGTCTAAAGTATATTCTAGGATTACTGATGGAACTGATGTTGGGACACGACCCTTTTTTCTTATTGAATTTCAGACAGGATTGTTCAAGGCCACATCCATTGTCACGAAAATGCCTACGATGTGAATTCTGAAACACTTCACTGACACCTTCTCCTTTAGCGAAGTCAGTGAAGGCGGCAACTATAGAGCAATACCATTGGGTTTGATTTTTGTTCTTGTTTAGGAATTTTTCATTAACGAATATTTCTCGACTACCTGGGCATAAAAAGGTACCGTAAAACGGGGTGACTTCGATTACTTTTTGAACTATTTCTTGAAATTTTCTATGATAATTATCTTGAAAATTTTGTTTTAAATTTTTAAAACCAATACTGGTATCTGTAGTATAACACTACACAGAAATTTAAAAAAAAAATTTCGTCAGATGAACTTTAAAAAGTTGTTTAATTCCCGCGGCCGATTTTCAGCAATGGGGTGACTTCGATCAAAATCAATTTTATCCATTTGAAGTGCTTAAATGAATAAAAAAAAAACAAATTTATACGCAAACCGTTTGATGCAGATGTCTCCCGAATAGCACAGGGGTGGAGCATTCTCCAAAGGAAACGTTCATTAATGATGTCACGCAAAAAAGGACCATTTTCAAAACCCTACCCCTTTGTCATGTTTTTTATGGACCTTAAATTTTGTGTACAGATTATCACAATTCCCAAAGCTCCCTTCCATTAAAAGCATGACATAAATTATGAGCGACCCATCCATTGCTATTTTTCAGTAGTTCACCATAATATTAAATGAATATCGTTTTTTTTTTTCGTACTGCCTCCAACGCAGCATCCATCGATTCGGAACTGTACTGTAAATAAGCTCTTCCATCAACTTTTTTCACATACTTTCTCGGCATTTTGGAGTTCTCAATGCCATTAAATTGTCAAAATAAATGTTTCACACCTTTGTTCCAACACAGAACAAAACAAAACAAACCCTTTGACAGATTGGAAGGTAGTGCAACACTTCGAGAAGGTTGTCGCGTTTATTCGTTTGTTTGTAATTTTCGATCAAAATATTTTTTTTATTCATTAATTTGTATGTGTATACAAAATTAATAGTTTTTCGATTAGCTTAGAGAGACGAATGTTTAAGTAATCTGAGAATGTGGTTGTCGATTTTTTTTAAATCATTTTATTGCTTGAATATATGATTGTTGTTGGGCTTGGTAAAAAGTACCATTAGCAGCATATAAAAAAAAAATATAGCGAAGGAAAAAGATAAATGCTAAAAACAAAATGCATTTATATACCTTAATATATGTTGAATATATATGGTTCAAAGCTTTAAAATTTCAGGCACGTGGAGAAGGATAATTTTAAATTGAAAAAATATCGGACTTGGCGGTCGAAGTCACCCCGTTGATTGAAGTCACCCCGTTCTACGGTGGTACGACCGTCAATCATACAAATTTATAAATGGTAATTGCATCGAAATTACTTAATAGATTAGCTGTAGAAGTACATCTAGAATATAAATTAATTCAGAGCAAATAAAAATCTCATTGTGATAAACCTTAAGCGTCAAATGGTACAAAAGAAGGAATCTTGGAATAAAAGGTGTCCACAGTTAAATTACATCACTTTAAATTCGTTCTCAATCTTACCTAACCTTGGTTTAGGTATTTTTATTTCACCGTATTTCTTTATTAAATCCAACAGCGCGAACTTCCTTTTTAATATCCCAAGTAACATTGCCAAAACCATCCAACCTTATTAAGTTTTATTAAAGTCTTATGAAAGCCAATGGAAATCAATTTGGTTTAATTGTAATACCAAGAGGTGCCAATAGGTTTTAACTTTTAGTCAGGTTCATGAGAACCTACACAGCTTCTATACAGTGATCTTAAAACTTTGTCTTCTAAAGTTTCTTTTACTCCTATCAAAGGTTTTATTCTGACTTTATGAACTCGTAAAATGCTGTTTTGAAATGCCGTTTTAGGATTCATTCAAATTATCATATTATGGTCAGCATTTTAAAACCATTCTGCCTGCAGTAAATGCATTACACGGCTAATTGGCATTGAGGGAATTCACCAAATGACCAAAGAGTTTTATAGTAGCCATTGCGGAAATAAATTGGCTTTGTGATTTTTTCCGATCGCCATATTGAAATATATGAAATAACTGAAATGCGGTAAAATAAATACACCAAATTTGAAATGTAATTCAAATGAACTGTAGATCGAAGACTAATTTTATTCCAAAAATTTTCAGGAAATTCATGCTTAATTTATCAATTAAATTTGTTTCAATTTAGTTTTTGTAGATGGAAACTTGCATTATTTCCGAGGCGCATTAATTTTCGGCACTTATCGTACCAATATTCACCATTAAATTAAATCCGCATATGACTTGAAGCATGATACGCTGTGAAAAAACTTAATTTGTTTTGGATATTTTGCCATCAAACAAAATTTCATGCAGCACTAGTACTTCTTTTCCTAGATATTATTTACTGCTTAATGAATCAGAGGAGCCGAGAATCAAACAAAGCAGAAAAACAAAAACCAACCACGATAACACCGTGAAGTTTGACAGCTGTGGCCATTTGGCCCTATGCTGGTTTTGATGGCAGCCAATAGGTTTGATGAAGGTTCTCAAGTGGTCATAACATCTTTCACTAGAACATTTTCAAAATCTTTATGGTCTTGTAAAGGTTTTATTAATTTGTGTTCACAACCGTCTATAGAGTGGGCCACTTTGCACACATTTCGGCTTTAAAGAAGTATAGAGGAGGTGTTGGTGGACGAAACAGTTTTAAATGTAGTTTTATCAACAAAGCCGAGAGGAGTGCTAAACGGCTGGAATAAAACTAAAATTGTTACTTGGGATCACGCATAAAATGTTGTACAACGCTTGAACCGACATTTTTTTTCCGCTTTCAACCATGACTTCAACATTTCCTGTTCTGAAGTGACAACTTTAGGATGCTAATGAAGTTTGTGGTTCATTATAACCCAATATTTTCCAATTGGCCGCAACTCTGGAGAGTTTGGGAGATTGAGATCCTTCGGAACGAAATTGACACCATTCGTCTTGTACCACTCCAACACATCCTTGGAGTATTGACAAGAAGCTAGGTCCGGCCAATAAATTGAAGTGACGTTGTGTGTTTTGAGAAACGGAAACAGTCGTTTTTTCAGGCATTCATTCATGTATACTTAACCATTTACAGTTGAAGTTGTCACGAAAGACTTGCTACGTTTACCACACGAACAAATCCCCTGCCAAATCATAAATTTCTTGGGCAACTTTGACACCTGCTGTTTCCTGAGAGACTCTAGAACATCGAACTTGTCTTTCGCAATCACATACTGGTTGCCGGGAATTTGTTTGAAGTTCGCTTTTACGTGTGTTTCATCGTCCATGATGTAGCAGTGTGGTTTCGTCAACATTTGTGTGTACAGTTTAAGCGCACGTGTTTTAGCTGTCCTATTCTGTTTTTCTTGCGGTTTGGAGCTTTTTGAACTTTGAAAGAACGGAGCCCGGCTCGTTTCTTGGCTTTCTGTTTGGTCAAGTGCAGCTTTTTCGCGACATCCCGAACGGACAATTGGGTTGGCATTGAAAAGCAGCAACCGCTCGTTTATAATCCTTTACCCAGTTCGGAACACTTTTTCTACCACTCACCTTCTTTCAATCAATAGCTAAACGTTCCCCGAAACGTTTTATGACACTAAACATTGTAGACTGGTGAATTTTCAACATCTTTCCGATGGCTCGGTGCGAAAGAAGTGGGTTGTCGAGGTGCGTGTGCAAAATGTTCTCGTGCACTTGCTATTCCTTCGATTCGAAACAACGACACATTTCACGCAGTGTAAACGATACACGCTGAGGTAATTTCACCCAAAATTTTGTTGAAATGAACCCAAAGGGCGAAATGTTACAGCTTATTGAAAGTGATGCAATTTAACAGTGGACACCCTTTAACGATTACATTCACAAGAAACCTTGGGGGTTACACAGAATGTCTCTTTTGCGTCAACATAAAGCATGAATGATGTAGAAAGAGATGTTCGCTCATCACCAAGAGTGATCATTAATGTTTTTGACTAGAATGAAAGATATGAAGCGAGAGTGTTGAAAGTTCCGTCAGTGTGCGGCAGGTTGGAAATAGAACAGATGTTTTATTCGGAAATTGAACGAAAGGGCATGTGTACAGTGGTACTCGAACCAAAGACGTCAACTTTCGCCTAACATCCTACTGCGGGGTAGGTTGAAGCACGGACCAAGTCCGCCACTGCAACAGGCAAAAGAAGACGTTTGGAAGACGCTCATGTACCGCTGATGGCTTTGTGATAGTTGTTCTAGCGATATATTGTGTGCACTCTGTTTTGATGCGCAAATGGGAGAGGAACTCTCTCCTTTTTGGGTTTGTTTTGATTCGCAACGTCTGATATCACTCAAGTTTTTCTCGTCGTCGCTAACGTAGAGACCTCGGAGAGAAACACCGTGAAGTGTTGCGATACTGATCTTCACCAGTACGATTATTGGTTACCACCATTTATGGTTGACATACTTTAATTGTTATGTTATGTATTCTTCGTGCGTGGAGTAAAGATTATGATGTAGAAGGAGATGTTCACTCATCACCATGAGGCACCAAGAGTGAGTTCTATTTCCAACCTGCCGCACACTGACGGAACTTTCAACACTTTCTCTTTATATCTTTCGTTCTAGCCAAAAACATCAATGTTCACTTTTGGTGCCTCATGGTGATGAACGAACATCTCCTTCTACATCATAATCGTTACTCCACGCACGGAGAATACATAACATAACAATTAAAGTATAAAGCATGAAGCAGGATTTGTGAAATGACGTGAGAAGATATTTGGCCGAATCACATTTGTACGAATGATATTTAGTCGAATGGACATATCGTCAAGATTTTTTCATTTCTTTCTTACTTCTTAATATAGAGACCTTGCTCAACGGGGTATAACTAGAACATGAAAATTTTCTTTTGACTTGTGAATTTTCTTTGAAACTTGATTAAAGTAAGGAAAACTGATTGATTTATTTTGGAAGCACGTCTCTTTACTACGAAGAAAAAATAAAAATAAAATTGAAGTGTTTTGTTTTTGCTGTGTCTTTGGAAATGCAGAAAACGGCCTGCTAAATACGTGCTGTCCTCAAAACAATATGATTTGATGCACAGCATGTATTATGCACAAGGGTATGTACAGTACATATATCCATTTAATGATTTTGCTGTGTTTATGTGGGGCTTGTTGTAAGTGGAAATGACCTCGGAATGGGCGTGAGTGTAACCAGCAATTCTGAAATGGGTCAATTGATTCCAAAAGAGCTATCACCTGGCTGAAAAAGGCTGCCATGGCGACCGCAGTACGTTTCACACACAAACACACACACACACACACACACACACACACACACACACACACACACACACACACACACACACACACACACACACACACACACTTTTGATTTTATTAATCAGTTGTTTACAGTCTGTGGCTATCCACTTGTTTTTGTACACCAGCGAGCTCAATTATCCGGGTCCTTCCTTAGCTCAGTCGGTAAAGGCGCGGCTACAAAGCAACACCGTGCTGGAGTAGACTTGGTTCAATTCCCGGTCGACTCTAGGAATTTTTCGTTAAGGAAAATTTCTCGACCCCCTGGGAATAGGGAATGCTTGTACTTGACACGCAATCATACAAATGCAAAAATGGTACTTGGCATCGAAAGCTCTTTATCAACCTTCCTAGTGCATTGGTGTCATTTTTGACCAATCAACATCTCAAAAAAGCGTTAACGTCAAACCGAGAGAAACGAAGGATCTGAAATTTTCTGACTTTTCCTAACTTATATAAATATACATATTTGGGGCAGTAACATCTTTCTACAACCTCTAGAAAAGTACAAAAAAAGTTACACATAGTGCTTTCAGGGTCAAAAATGTCCAAAGATTTTGACACGCTACCAAAACATTATTTTTGAGCCGATTTTTAATATCCTTGCCTCAAATGAAAGGTATGGATTCTACAAACAACATGTCGGCCGCTTTTTAAAAACCGGCTATTCTGGGCACAAAAGAACCTATAATCGGTTTCGGTATGCATCCGTAGAGGACAATATTGAATCCTCATAAATTCGTACCATTCGACGGCTCAAAATTCATGATTTTGAATACTTATATCCAAAAGCATCATGTCATAGACTAACCAGGTGATAAGACCTCATCCGGCTATACTGGAACCGGTTTCGGTAGGATCAAAAGAGTATTGCAAAAAATAAGGATAATTTTGTAAAAGAAAATCAATTCCATATTACCAGCTTTATAAGAAATATATATCTCTTTGATTATAAAATTGGCAAGTTTTGTTTTGTTCTTTCAGTTGAATTTCATCATGAATGATGATTTCGATTTCTAATTTTCAGATAATGTAGTTGAAGCAGAACCAGAAGATAAGGCATTCGAAAAAAAAAAATAGAATTCTGATGATGAATCTTTTGGTCCTACCGGAATCGGTTCCAGATTATCAGGATGTTGCTAAATTCATTGGTAGGTATATGGCACGATGTTTTCGGATACCAGTATTCTTAACCATGCTATTGGAACTGTCGAACGGTACAAATATATGAAGTTCCATAATTATCCTCTTTGGATGAATACCGGAATCGGTTCTGGGATCCTGTGTGCCCAGAATAGCCAGTTTATAAAAAACAGACCTGCATGTCGTTGGCAGATCCAAACCTTTCATTTGAAACCAAAATATAAAAAATAGGTGTCAAAATAAATGTTTGGGAGTGAAGCAAAGTCTTGGGTCATTTTTGACCCTCAATGCACTACGTGTAACTTTTTCCAATGCATTGGGAAGGTTAAAGACTGTGCAAGTGCATTTAGAACACTAAGTTGGCGAAAGCAATAAGCTTGAAACGCTAGGGAAACAAAAAGAACTCCAAAGTATCCAAAGAAATCTTCAATCGGACAACCCTGGGGAAATTTTGTTGGATTGCGGTTTTTTGATACATACGGAATGTTTGGGCTTTCCAAGAAGCCTTGTGTTTTTCTCGCATAATGCGGCGATGCTTTATCCGGCCGAAACACGTAATTTCAATCTGCATTATATACCTATTTTGGTATACTTCCTGATTAATAGCCAAACCACTTGGCTTGAACCATGGTTTGGAAATTCCTTTCTCAGAAATGGCAATAGAATGCATCACCTTCTGCTCAAACTTATGCTTAAACTTATATTACACGTTCGGAGATGCAGTAAAAATGTTATCAGAATAAAATCAACCGTTTTCTGGGATGTTAGAACACTAAGTTGAGAACAAGCAGTGGCGATTTTTGGGAAAGGAAAGTAGCTTTCGTCATCCAAAACGGAAGGTTTTCCGGCGTAATTTCGGGTCATCCAGCGACCTTGGGATTTTATGGTTGATGTCTGTCGCTCTTGATTTCGTGAGGCAGACTATTCCTATCTTCTTCAAACTCTTGCAGATGTAAGGTTGCTTAGTTTTGAACTTTTTTGGAGCATCAGATTGACTAACCGAATCTCCCTTGCGCTGAACTGGCCGGCTTGACGTGCCGCAAGGGCTCAGTTGGGATTCCAGGACCCGAAGCTAAGAGTCAGTTCCATTGTGGTTATATCACATCAATTATTTTTTTCCACTATAGCAGGCTGCGCAACGATATGGTAGATATACTATTCTTTGTAATTTCAGGTCACCCAAGGAACTCTGAGTATTTTTAAATAATTTAGAAATATATTTTGTTTTTTCGGTGGTTATGCTAATTTATCTAAGGTTAGTAATGCATTAGCAGGCCCGTCTACAATTACAGCAGGATCACAATATGTAGATATGTGAATACAATTACAATTGGTATTATCATTTTATAGTATAACATCCCTTCGCTATTTATCTATATTCTATGCCGTATAATCATTGCTTTCCTGTTTCCCATTACCATTTATAGATCAAGACCAATAAGAGTTATCGGACTTTTTTTTGTCTGGTTTTTGGCATTATTCATGCTTATATAAAATTTATTTCTTCTAATTGTTTGCTGTTTTCAGCTTTTCCAAGACTATTAAAATATTAAAACATATCTTATTTTTTTTCAGTTACAAACCAGTGGATATCAGATATATATTATACTTACGCTTATTTTGTTATTTGACTATAACTATGAAAACAAATTCTTAATAGATATTAATTTTATCGAAGCTGCAACAGCGGAAGTCTTTCGATGACCAGCTAAGTTACGGATATATATTCTACTATAGTTTACTGGTTTGCTTGTGTTTTTATTTTACATTTTAACGCCAGATTTTTATTTTATGTTATGATATTAAATGATATGATATTATTGTATTTAAATTCATTTGATAAAAATTACTATAGTTACTACGTGGAGACTCATTACAAAAAGTTTTTGTGGTTCAAGGAAACCAGAACAGCACTGAAAATTTGTTGTTTACTATTCTTCATATGCTATATAATTTCAGATCATCCATGGATATTCCAAGTATTGTAAAATATGTTTGAATCAATTTTTTCTCTCATAGCTACTATGTTGTCTTAACTTTCAGGTTTCACAAATGGAATTGTTACCATCGTTCTTACGTTTGCTTACTTATATTAAATATCATTATAATAATCATTCACTATATTTTTATCAGATTTAATATTCCACTATATTTCATATATTACTACATGCACATTTAATATATATTGGCGGGGAGGGGCATCAGGGTATCATTCAAACTGGGGTGGACAATGGAGTGGTATGACAATCGGCGTCTAGGAGGAATAAACAGTATCATTTTCTTATCCTACCGATTCGATTGTGATGTTGCGAATTCTACTCCAACAGTTTCAGCGTGAGTGACGCGCCCTTCTTAACAAGCCATCCCGTAGAAAGCTTAATGAGTGTTGCGGATTAGGTTATGCGATTGTATTGGATCGTACCGTTGAAGGAGAATCTTATGTTCTCGGCGGGTTTCGCGTGTAGTGTCTCTGCTTACGGGTCCGCCCAACTGTTTTGGCCCTTCATACAGCGTTACTGTGAATGCAACCCGGTAACTCAATTTGATCTTGCTATTAAGTGGAGCTGCATACATGACAAGGTCGTAGAAGGGATGGTGGCTACCTTACATACATACATACATACACATCAGATTGACTAACCGAATCTGTGGAGCAATCTAAGTTCTTTCTTGTTCTTTATTTTAGCCGGTCTCCCACTACCACTCCCACGAGCTGTTCCTGAGGACACCAGAACACGATAGATGGCTGAAACTGTGTTCTCGGCTTTAAAATAGTTCACAATGAACTTCTTCCCGTGCTTTATGTTCGTTTGATAGAACTGTACAATACGCTCGCGTTATGTTCCTTGCTCTGACGGCATTTTGAACGCAACTGAGCAAGTTGGAACAAAACAAAACATGCAATTATGTTGGGGAGACAGAGAGCATTGATTCACATAATCTCTCTTTTTTCTGTGCACGTTCGTGGTTTGGTATAAGAGAGTTAAAATCATCCTCATTTTCTAGTTACACCCCGTTACCTCAACGTCTTCACATTTTTCAAGGGAAGGATAGTTAGGGTTATTTTTAAAACATGGGTTCACTGTGATCAGAAAGCGAATTTTGCTGGAAAGATACATTTTCAGCCTAAGTTTGAAGTTTTGGAGCAAAATTCAAGCTGAACAATTCATTAGGTCCGAAGTAACATTTAGAGATTCTCTTCGTCGCCTCTCTCTTTGGTTAATAGCTTGTTAATGTCTTCAAGGTACGGAAAGCGGCCAACCGAACCAATAAACAGAATACGGTAGTCCTGGTGAATGCAAGCTTTTTAGTGGATTACTTGTAAATAGAAAATGAGCAGAAAGATTTGTGATTTCTATTTCATTCGAACTACCTTGCTTATTTTGACAGATACGCGTAATTGGTCAACAATGACTATTCCAGTTTTAGTGCTCCACAATGTAGAAGTTTTAAAGTTTGTTTTTTTTTTTCGTTCATCTGTTGTACCACTCTTTCAAACATCAATGATTTACATACATTAATTGTTATGTTATGTATTCTCCGTGCGAGGAGTAACGATTATGATGTAGAAGGAGATGTTCGCTCATCACCATGGGGCACCAAGAGTGAACAACAATGTTTTTGGCTAGAATGAAAGATGTGAAGAGAAAGTGTTGAAAGGTCCGTCAGAGTGCGGCAGGTAGGAAAATTAACAGATGTTTTTGAAAACTGAGCGAAAGGGCATGTATCCAATGGTACTGAACCATGGACGTCAATTCTGCTCAACATCCCACTGCGTGGTAGGTTGTAGCGACGGAACAAGTCCGCTACTTCAACAGGCAAAAATTGACGCATGGAAAGACGCTCATGTACCACTGTGCTTGTATAGTTTATTCTTAGCGATCTATTGTGTGCACTCTGTTTACTGATGCGCACATGGGAGAGGAACTCCTCGCACGGAGAATACATAACATAACAATTAATGTATGTAAAACCCATAAATGGTGGTAACCATTAATTATACTGGTGGGGACCAGTATCGCATCGCTTCACGATGTTTCTCTCCGAGGTCTCTACGTTGGAGACGACGAGAAAAACTTTAGTGATCGTCAGTCGGTGCGAATCAAAACAAACCCAAAAAAGGAGAGAGTTCTTCCCATGTGCGCATCAGTAAACAGAGTGCACACAATAGATCGCTAAGAATAAACTATACAAGCCACAGTGGTACATGAGCGTCTTTCCATGCGTCAATTTTTGCCTGTTGAAGTGGCGGACTTGTTCCGTCGCTACAACCTACCCCGCAGTGGGATGTTAGGCAAAGATTGACGTCCATGGTTCGAGTACCATTGATACATGCCCTTTCGCTCAGTTTTCAAAAACATCTGTTAATTTTCCTACCTGCCGCACTCTGACGGACCTTTCAACACTTTCTCTTCACATCTTTCATTCTAGCCAAAAACATTGTTGTTCACTTTTGGTGCCCCATGGTGATGAGCGAACATCTCCTTCTACATCATCAATGGTTTATTCTTAAGACATTTGCTGGAATTATAAAACGAAATAGATATTTAACTAAACATCATGAACCCAATTCAGCCACGTTGAAGCAAAAGACCACCATGCATGCTCGGTTCATTTATTCCGCCGTAAACCTCATTCACGAGCACTCTACAGAATCAAAGAAAACCCCCATAATTCACCATTCTAATCAGTCGAAGAAATTCACAACCCCGGAACCAATTAGATCGACAGCAATCGAGGAACGCCGTACCACTTCAGGCGAATGCCAATAAATTATGTCGTATCGATTTTCGTTTTTATTATCGGTTACAGTTGTTTTCATCTCGACGTGCCCACAAGCCTGAGAAACGAATAAATTATTCAGACAAATATTGGCAAAGGACGTATCGGCCCATTATTTCATTGTTTTTCTTTTTTTTTCCTACCTCAACTCGAATCGACTCCACATCGACGGTCGCCGGTGTTGTCGTTGTTTCCAATTTCATGGTAGACGACAATCCGACGAGAAAAACCGTTTCATCGAGTGGAAATAAATGAATGCTTAGCAAACATGATTTACGCTGATGAAGGGAGAGAGAAAAAAAAAACCCGTGCGTGGGCCATCGATGGATTTTTCCGGTATTTCCCTCGAGTGGATTAAGTCCAACCGCTCAGTTGATTAAGGCTGCTAGGAATCGGTTGATGGATGGACCTGCCTCGGTGGTTATGGAATTATTTACTCGGTGGACGTTGGATTATTTGAATGTGAAAGATAGGCAAACATTTTCAAAGCAGGCCGTGAAAAAGAAGATCAAAGGCGGCCATGAGTGCCATCATAATTGAGCAAGTAAGTTTTGAGGCATGAAAGAAACCAACTGATGGAAATTATATCTATTGTAAGTCAATCAGGTTCATTTCGGGTAGGTACAAAAATTCCATCACATAATACGACGCCTGTTTAAGTTGACACAAACAAAACCGCTACAAAACGACGGCGTCTTATATCGATATTCTATGGTCTATTCCAGCTATTGGTTTGAATCAATTCAAAATAGATATTAAGCGTAGTAAGAAAATAGTTCAATTTTCAAATAAAGAAAGCACTTTGTGAGAGATCCGCATCCTTTCTGTTGGTATAAAACGTCTGATCCAAAATCGGTGTTGATATTTTAAATTAGTTACTAGACGTCGCGAGTTCAGCGTATCGCTTAACAAAACATAGCCTGCTGCTATCCCAATCCACTTTTTTCAACATCCCATTGATTTATGGTGGAAGTGCAGAGATCTTCTCGACTTCCAGTAAAACTAGAATCACGTCATCTTAGTCCTGCCTTTTCCTTATTTTACGTACATTCATGCGGCGCTAGCGCTGCCTTAGTTTGGAATCACCAGATTTAACACATTGAGAATATATAGTAATCTCAGATACCGTCTATTGGTCCTCGGAGTAATTACAGCTGATCTGGCAACAATGAAATAACAGTTCCGTCTGTCAATTGGGCTCATGCTCATGCATGTCAAAGAATTTATTGAGAAGCAAACCACTCAGCACGTTATTTTCAATACAGGAAGCGTGTCAGTAGCAACGCAATAAAGACTATAGCTGACATTCTTTTGGGTATTACAAATTTTGTTAATAAATTTAACTCTGAACAAATGTTCAAATTCATATGGGTCCATTCCATGCAAAATGTCCACACGATATTCCAAGTAACACCAAGTACATCTTCTTGATCTGTTATTTAGAAATGTTGTTGTATAGAAGTATTAAAAATGATATAATGAACATCTTTTGTCATAAAGAAGCTGAGAGGAAGTTTTCGCAAAACATTTGCATTTTGTGCGTTACTCATGTTTATTTCTATTTCGATTACATTTTTTAAGGTAACATAAGAAGTTATAGATGCACTGCAAAAGAAACTTTTGACTGATGTTTTTTTCTAGATAGCCCCTCATTAACAAATAACGGGTGTTTCATAAAAAAATTGACTTTTTTCATTAATTTAGAATTTTTTTGTCAACGAATTCTATTTATTTATATAAAACATAATGTTTATTCTTCAAAAAAACGTCTATGAGTATTGGAGCAGGGGCCCTGGTCAGCCGTACGACACAACTTAGTTGCAATACTCTCACAAGAGCGCTGGACGGCACTGACGTCAATCTTCCGGATACAATTCCGGATCCTCGTGGTAAACTGCTTCGTTTCCTTGGCCCGCCAATTGTTCTTGTACACTAGGGCACTGTGGGAGTCTAAAAAAATCCTCAATGGGACGGCACTGGGGCAAGTTGATTGAGTTCCATTCTTTCGGCACGTACGGTATCTTTTTCTGCTCAAGAAACTCCGGCGTCGCTTTGGCGTAAAGGTAACCCAAGTATTATTGCCCATACCATCCAGCCTTACTAAGTTTTATTAAAGTTTTGTGAAAGCCACAAGAAATAAATTTGGTTTTATTATGGCAGAAAGAGGTGCCAATAGGTTTCATATGTTAGTGAGGTTTGTGAGAACCTACACAGCTTCTTTACAACGATCTTAAAATCTTGTTTTCTCAAATTCCTTTTACTTCTATCAAAGATTTTATTACGACTTTATGAAGTCGTAAAATACTGTGTTTCAATTCCGTTTTAAAACTCATTCATTTTATCTTATTATGGTCACCTGAAAAAGCATTTTAGAACCACTTTGCCTCCAGTAAATGCATGAAATGGCAAATTGGCATTGAGGGAAGTCGCCAAATGACCAAATAGTTTTATAGCAGTCATTGCTAGGATAAGTTGGTTTTTTGGAAAAACTGTGATTTTTTCCAATCGCCAGATTATGCTAAGATAAGTTGGCTTTTTGGAAAAACTGTGATTTTTTCCAATCGCCATATTGAAATATAAAAAATACTTGAAAAGTGGAAACATAAATGCACCACATTTTAAATGTAATGCAAATGAACTGTAGATCGAATACCGATGTTGGCATTCTTGAAGAATAGCTAATTGAATTCTATAAATTTTCAGGAAGTATATAATTATTTGATGGCACATATTTATTTCAATTTGGTTTTTGTTGTTGTAAACTCGCATAATTTTAAGGGCGCAATAATTTTTGGCTCTTATCGTACCAATATTCACCATAAATTTTAATGCGCATCTGATTTGAAGCACGATACACTGTGCAAAAACTCAATTTGTTTTGGATATTTTGCTATCAACAAAATTTGCCGCAACACTTTTTTCCTAGATGTTATTTACTGCTAAATGAATCAGAAGAGCAGAGAATCGAACAAAGCAGAACAACAAATTCTACCACGATATCACAGTGAAGTTTGACAACCATGGCCATTTGGCCGTATTCTGATTTTCTTGGCAGCCAATAGGTTTTATGAAGGTTCTCAAGTAGTCATAACATCTTTCACTAGAACATTTTCAAAATCTCGGTGGTCTTATAAAGGTTTTATTAACTTGTTTTCACAGCCGTCTGTAGAATGTCTTTGTACATATTTCGGTTTTAAAGTAGCATTGAGGAGGTGTTGGTAGACAAAACAGTTTTGCAGAATGCTTTATCAACACAGCCGAGAAGAGTGCTATACAGCTGGAATAAAAGTAAAATTGTTACTTGGAAAGACGCCTTGTCCAGTCAGAAGACGAATTTTCCATCCGCATGATGCTCCTTAGGAACGGCAGAACAATTTTCTCAAGACACTCTTCCTGGTACACTTGTTGATTGATGGCCAGCTTTTTCAACGCTTGCTTCTTCTTCTTCGTCATTATCTTCGCCGGATGGCCACTACCGGCCTTTCGTTCCACGCTCAGGTATGCCAGGATCCAGTAAACTGTACTCACGGGCACGTTTTCATCTCGAAAGTGGTCTACCGTAAACTTTTTTCCACAATGACCATGCGTTTCGTAAAACCGTACCAAACGCTCGCGGAGTGCTTGCTGTTTCGACCATCTTCGATTGAACGTATAGCACCCGAGAGAAAAGAAACATGCCATCCATTTTTAGGGAGTCCAGAGAGCAATTCTCTTGGTGAAAATAAAACTACGCTCTATACTTTAATTACAGAAAGGTATTGAGATCATTATCATTTTTAAATTGAACACCCGTTAAGTTATAATCAAGCTGCTAAAAAGTAAAAATAATTGCCGAAAAGCATTAAAATTATAAACAACTTCAACAAGTGTCAAACCAACATATGTGAACATAAATTGAATTTGATTGTAATATTCGTGCATGAGTTTGAAAGTAAGATTTTTTTATGTGTATGATGAGTCTATGAATTCTCATTACAAGATTTTCATGTCATCAATGTACCTAGTCCATGTCCCATATGTCTTCTTAACAAACGATAACAAGACAAATCACATGATAATAAATAATATTTACTGGAACACTGCATGCAATAATAATCAGCGACTGTTTAAGTGTGACAGTCCACAAGATACGTCAATTTTTCTAAAAGTTCTAGAGTTCTAGAGCTCTTTTGGGATGCAACCCAGTTTCTGTTACCAACCGGGAAGCAATTTGTATCGGTTATTATGACGATATCCCTTGCCAACTCGCAAGTTGCCAGACACACCAGCTACTGAGCTGCCTCGCAGTAGTTCAGGTTTAGTTGGGTTACCTGCACTGTGGTTAGCTTCTTGGTTTACCGCTTTTGGGCTGGGTACTTAGAGCCTTCCATGAAGTGCTTGTCGTCTGGTTTCCCAGAGCACGTCATGTATTTGGAAAGCTGCTTGCAGTCCCGATCATGGTGGCCTTACCTTCCGCATCTTCGGAATATTCGAAGCATATGCTGCTTTCGAGGCACTCAAAACATCCCTTTGGCGGCTGGTGCAAATTCAGTGGGCAAACGAACCACTCCACCTCGTGTTTTGCCACTTTTAGAGCCGGTGCCGCGGCGGCTATTGCCACCGGTATCGTGGACACCTGGGTCCCTAGTGGAACCTTTCGCAGCTGTATGGCTGTTGTGGATAACTCGACCTCAAACTGGGCCTTTATGGCCGTGGAGATTTCGCTAACCTTCGTGATCTCGTCTAGCTTTTGCACTGGAGAGTCACTAACGTGGCTAGAGCACGTACCTCCTTTCCCGTTTCTTTGGCATTTTTCAGTCAGATTTTAATATGCTGCGCCCTGCAGCTTCGTGTCCTAATTATGCTCTTGGGTCATTTCACCAGTGCGGGTATGGTGGATACTCCGCACATCGGACATTGCACATTAGCGAGCGTAGCGTTGAGGTCCACGGAGTACTAAGGCTCTTCGGCCTTCAAAATGAGAGACTCACCGCAATTCCGCTTTCTTGCCAGGTTTCGAATGACTTTTTCATTTTAAAGTCTATCTCTCCTTTTTCGGACCTTGGTCAAAGGATTTAATCTGCCTCTAGAGGGGTCGGTGCTCGTACCCATCTTGTCGTTCCGTTCGTTGCTCGGCTTTTGATTAATAAAGCCAAGAAACGATCTGGAATGAAAACGCAAAAAGACGTAAAATTTGCCAAATCGGGACGGACACCAGCAGAATGTTGAAAATAATGCATGCCTCGAAACTTTACTCGAAGCTGCTTACGAAATACGAAATATCAGGAAACATCTTTACCTATCAATCAGAAGAGCAGAGCAACAAAACCTAACCACGATATCACGAAAGAAGTTTGTCAGTTGTGGCCATATGCGGGTTTTCGTGGCAGCCAATAGGTTTTATGAAAGTTCTCAAGTTCTTAACATCTTTAACTAGAACATTTTTAAAATCATTATGGTCTAATAAAGGTTTTATTAAATTGCTTTCACGACCGTCTGTACAACAGTTGTACAAATTTCAGCGTTGAAGCGTAGAAAAGGTGATGGCAGACAAAACAGTTTGGAATGTAGTTTTACTATAAAAGCCTAGAGGACTGCTATATGGCTGGAAAAAAAATGTTACTTGGAATTCGCTCTTTTTACCCGGTCTTATTTCTCACCGGCCTCACCGGAAGGTCTGAACCTTCTGGGTCTTGTAGAGCTTGGTCTGAAGTTTATCTTTCAGGCTCCGATGGAGACCTCGATCCGATACGTAGAGATCCTGCGCCAATTCAATCGCGCTACGTCGAGGAATTTTCTTAAGGTGCTTCTTGACAATCTTCATCATAGCAGGTTTTACCACAGTAGATCAACGTTTTTTGTACTTCGGGTCTCCAGGTAGTTTTTGACTTTACGGTGCACAAAACTTCTGCACACACGTCAATCGGACAGCTCACGAACTATGTCCTACTGCCGTTTTCCAGCTCGGAACAAGACAGCCACAGAACTACGTTTCTGCTCGAGATCCTTTAATCCGTATAATACACGATTACAGAAGTAACACATACATCTGACAGTCAAGACACAATCGAAAAAAGGGTCGTACAATACAGTTCCATTTGAAACGTATTAATGACTGTAAAAATAACATACACAAAACATAGATTACTCTTCATCTGAAAATGTTTTGTTCTTCAAAAACGATGTGAATTTTTAATTATTGTGTAGCCCTAAAATGACAAAACATAAATGCATATTTGAAAATGAATGCCTATATATGAAATCCTGCTTTTACATAATAG
>JASCZW010011846.1:0-30605 GCA_034211315.2 Aedes japonicus
TTTGTATGCAGGGGTTTTTGGGTCCGGGAAAGGATCTTATTATAGTTCGACACCCTCCCGCCTTTAGAAAGGGGGTCTCCCATGCAAATGTAAAACTATTTTCTGCATAACTTAAGAACTAATCAAAAAAATTGAACCAAATATGGCATGTGGAGGTTTTGTAGGCAAGATATGTTTCTACGGTGGTTTGAGACCCCAAGCAAAAGAAACCAAATTTAGCATGTGTGAGGTTTTAAAGGCAAGAAAGGTTTCTATGATGGTTTCAGGTTCCTCTTCGCCCTGAAAGGGGGGGCTCCTATAGAAATGAAATACAATATTCTGTATAACTCGAGAACTAATCAAGCAAATTGAACCAAATCTGGCATGTGGAGGTTTTTGTAGATGAATACTGTTTCAATGTTAATTTGAGACCCCTCCTTTTCTGGAAGGGGAGGGAGGCTCTCATACAAATGAAACACAAATTTCTGCATAGCTTGAGAACTAATCAAGCAAATGAAATCAAAAGTGGTATGCGGGTATGAGTGGTATGAGTATTAATATAAAAAAGAGACCTCTAATCTTTGCCATTTGTATGCAATTATATTTGCATCCCCGTTTTTCCCCCTCTAAAAAATAATGTTATTTAAAAAAATCGTAAATTTTGGACTAAAATCACGATATCTTTTGAACTAATGTTTAAAATTACGTTTTTTCTTCTTAAAAGTGTGTATTTAAACAAGCTCTAAAAGTTTGCTGAAAACACCGTTTTCATAAAACTTAAAATGAAAAAGTTAGGCAAAAAATACTAATTTTTCCAGGGCCACCTTACTCTTAAGCGTTAAAATGATCATAACTAATGACACAAAAGACCTACGACTATGGTTTTTGCAGCAAAGTTGCTTTATATTTAATAAGGAACAACTTTGTTGAACATTGTATTGCTCTATGTCAAGAAATGTGAAAGATAGAATTTTTATTTCAATATATTCAATGACCACCCTAATTGAAACTGATATCAAATTTAAGCCCTAATTATAAGCTGCAACTTTGCCGAAGACAGTTTTGTTCTAAAGTTGCATCTTCTTGATGAAAATAATTTATTCCTGCTAATTTTTCATTCTGGCCCAGTGTGCATTGATAGGAATAAACGGAATTTAAGTAGTCAAGGCTAAAAGATCATAGTAAAGAAGCTTTGTAGGTTTTTTTAAACCTGACTAAAATTTGAAACCTTAAACCTAATAAAACCGAATTGATTTCTAGTGGCTTTCATAAAACTTTAGTAAAACTTAATGAAGCTGGATGGGTTTGGTAATGTTACTTGGGAGCCGTTTTTGCATACACTCGTTGACGTATACTTGTTGGTTAATCGTACCTGAAGTTATGAAGATTTTGCTCTTGAAACCACAACTACAAACAGCCTGCCAAACCATGTACTCTTTAGAGAACTTCAACTTGAAATGATCTACAACCCTGCCACGTTGTAATGCGGTATAAAACTAAAGATCAAGAACTTGCTTGAAGTCTGTTTTGGACCTGGAAGGGTTTTTGAATCCTCTTTGACATAGTTCTCGTCGTCCATAAAAAAACATGTATCCGGTTGCTGCAAAACTCGCGAATGCAATTTCCGGGCTCTTGTTGCTGCGCGTTGCTTCAAATTTGCACTTTGATTGGCGATTTTCTGCTTCTTGTACTGCCTGTAACCGCATATCAGTCCCATATTGAAAAACAGCAAACCGAGAAAACGATCATTCAAGTTGGGAATGCATTTTTCTTGTTTCAGCCAGTTTGGCGTACTTTTTTACTCTTTATTTTGATAGTTTATATGTAATAGTATGCATTGTTTACTATACAATGAATTTTTTTTTTAAATGTGTTTTTGAGGAAAAAAAAACGCATTGGGACAAAATATGCAGTTACTTTGACCATCAAGCATAAATGTAACCGCATACCAATCCCATTCTGTTAGTTCAACAATATCGCTCTGATGCGGTATGCTTTGTCATGGGGTTCGTTCAAATATTACGTAAGACATTTTCCAATCATTTTAACTCTCCTTTCACCATGTAGTACATTCATAAGATATGATCAACACCCCTCTCTTTCCATGTAACGTGGCCAAAAATATAGAATTATAAATTTTGAACATAAAAAGACGCGAAACCTGCTCCCGTTACTTAGCGTATTATGTAATATTTGACCGACTAGAACGAGTTGAAAATTGCTGTTCTAAGCTTGTGTTTTGTGGAGATTTCACATTTCTTTACGAAATCAAAATGTCCTAGAGTAAAACCAACAGTTACTTTGGTGATAGTGATGAAAGTTCTGTCGACGAAGATTGTGGATTTGATGCGATGACAAGAGCTGGTAAGTGATTTCTAACTAAAATCATGAAAAAATGCTAGGGTTTTGGTCGAATTTCACTTCTTTCTTGTCGGACAAGGAAGAAAGGGATCATGGCCATTCGATAATGTGAGCCAATTCTTATTTTAAAATGCAGATCAGTTTAAAAGCACTCTGGTGAGGATGCAACATGTGAAAGTTTTTGTTCCATAAAAGCGGAAAAACTTGTGTAAGTGGATAATGATCTGCAAGGTGATGCAGCTTTATATACTCCATCTTCAAATGCAGATCAAGAAAAGGTCAGTGATGCATTAAATGGTGTTTTACGTTTTATGCATGTGGATCATGATTCAGATAGTAGCTTTTTTGCCACAGAGACGGAATCAATAAACACCGGAACAAAAAAAATCGCAAAAAACAATTTCGGAATCATGACTTAACAGGAAGACGGCGCGGCGCCTTGCTCTTGTTGTTATTTTGGAGAATTTCGGATGCGTCAAAGAGTGCGGTAAAGTTGATTCGATTGAGCCTGTACAAATAAATGAATTCATAAAAAAAAAAAAAAAAGAGTGCGGCCATTAGAATTCCAAAGATATATTATCGTGAAGTAAGGATCCCTGTATCTTCACTACAGTAACTCTGTAAAAGGCGAGGACTTGAAGTGCTGCAAATTATTTACAAACAAATAAGAAAAACTAATTTCAGGACTATGATCTGTAAGGCCAATTGAAAAAAAAGAGCCAACCTCGAGGCATTGACGCTGAAAAGAAAAACCAATTAACTTAAAACCATTTTTCCATTGGTTGAGGAAGAGAAGAAGAGATCTTTAATGGATTTGTCTCAAAAGGGACAAATGGGAGACTGATTGGTAGAATGGATTTTTATTCCAATATTATTCCTGTTTACAATTACATTTTTTGCTTAATTTGTTATTTTATTATATCTCTAAAGAGAATTAAACATTTGAGAAGTACAACCATAACTCTAAATATTTTTATTTTACTGCCACTTCTAAAGTGGGACTCATATGCGGTTACTTCAATAATGGGACTCATATGCGGTTACTTTCAACATGGGACAAACCGACCTGATATTTTTTTCACATTTTTTGTAACTAACTGCTAAATTTTATTATTGCTTTCGAAAATATGATAAAAAATAAGGCAATTACGCAACATAACTAAAAAACGTCAAAAAGTAATATGGGACTGATATGCGGTTACAGGCAGTGTAGGTCTTCAGGTTGTTCCGTTTCTTGATACATTGAATCATTCCGACGCTAACCACTTTCGACCACTTTCTGATCCAGGTTAGGGTTGGAAATTTCAGGTTTTCTGACTATTTCTGGTATTTCATCCAAAGAACAGTGTACCCCAAACTTGGTTATGATGCTTTTTACACTGAAGTGAAGAATTCCAAAGCGCTTCGTCAATAGTCGGGTCTAACTACCCTTTTCCGTAGCCATTAGCCCAAAACCTTAATTTTCTCGTCGTAACATTTTGAAAAAGAAGAATTTGAACCGTGCAAACAAGTAAACAAACAAAAGATGACAGTCAAGCGTACATGCTATGATGAACACAATAAAACCATCACATACAAATACACGCGTACAACGCAAAATGTACGTGGATAGCTTATTCTCGATACTTATTTCCTCTGGTCGATTTACTAGCTTGGTATTAGCCATTTTTCTTCAGGGTTCTTCCTGCTGTAGTTGTTGTTATTTGTGGAGCCTTAAGTCTTTGAAAAAACTGACAACGAAAATAAAACACGACCGTTCTTGCTCAAAGCTTACTTCGATCTTCGGGACGAAAATGAAAATCATTGCTGAGAAAAACAATTGAATTGCTGAATTTAAGAAATGTCGAATGAGGGTTTTAGGATACGATCAAGTTTTGGACTCGGACTATTCATATTTAGTGAATAACTCCATTCCTGTCTCGTCAAAGTCACGAGAGTGGCTGTCACACGGACAAGCAAACCAACAAATAAAGAGTATTGAAGTAACGGCATAAACAACAAGGAAAGTAGAAACAAAACGGTCCTTTGCACGAATTTCATGAGCATCCTATAATTAAATCTACGGCACAGGGAAAGTTCAAATCCAAGTTGAAGGCAGAGAATGTCGTTTAAAGCTTTGTTCAAAATCTGACGGGTAGAATCAAGAAATAAATCCGGGCATTTGGATTTGGTCAAAAAGCAGAGTGGCATAAAAAAACGTAAGCCGAGCTTATGTATATTGTTTTTCATTGCCTGAGTGTTTCATAACAATCGGTTCAAGCTCTCATAAAAAATTAGATAGAATCTATTGTAAAGCTACAGTAAGAAAAAAGGTAAATACTATACACACTACCAAAATCTCGTGTAAATTTCTGTCCCTGAGACCGACACATGCAAGCGTCCTTTAGCGCATAAGAATGTGTTGAAAGAGATGAGAAAATAAATTCAATCGAACACATCTTTTGTCGAATTGCGTATGTTTCAGTTTCAGGAGACATAATTTTACACGAAATCTTTCTTTACGTTCCCCGACTATTACATTCCCCGACTTTACGTTCCCGGACTATTTACAAAACATGGATTAGGTCTCGTGTAAAATTCATAATTTCTAAGTGTGTAGATTCTATTGGCCAGCATCGGTGGTGTAGTGGTAAGCGCTGCTACTTTGCACCCCAGTGGGTCTGGGTTTAATTCCAGTCGTCGTAAGTGCTTTTTTCTGAGGTGAAAAATTTGGTCACGTTTTCCTTCGCAAAGGAAGTGTGGATGACATTTTCACAATAGGAAGGGAGGGTTGTTATTTAGCTTAACAATAAAAATTCCAATTTTTTCTCGAATAGTTTCAAACAAAAACATTTATGTTATTGTTTCGTTACGCTGTCAAAATATTGACTATAATAGACTTTTCTTTATGTATCATGACGACAACAGAGTTGTTTTAGTGGAACAATGCATGAACAGTACGGTTTATCGCCCATCAACTACAACGTTTGTTTTATCATCCATAATCACGCAGTCAAATTTTGTCAGCAATTTGTCGTACAGCTTACGCGCTCTTGTTTTCGAACTGGTTTCCTTCCCATGTTCCTGTTTGGGATTTTTATTATCTTGAACGACCTGTATCCTGTCGCTTTTTGAACGAGAGAATACGATGTTTTGTCCTTTTCAGCCACATCTCGGATGGAAAGGATCGGATTTCGATTAATCAGCCGAAGCTCTGCAACCCGCTGGGATTTTAAGTTGTCGTTCCGCTTGTCGACAGATCCTGGTTTCCGATCGAGAGTCAACTGTTGAACGAAGAGACTCCGAGTGATTTTGCTATGGCATGATGTTACATACACGGATTACCCACACATTTGTGCAACATTTTTTCACGCACTTGTTGTCCTTTTGACTCCATTTTCAATACAATGCCTTTGTGACAGCAAACCGTGTACAAAAACGTTAACACACACAATGACATGGCGCTAGCGGTATCCATGGCATCTTATATAGAAAATAAAAAAAGATGTGGCTAATAAACCATGGCTAGATTTTGCGAATACCGTAGTAAAGGGTGTCCACAGTTAAATTGGATCACTTTCAATAAACTGTAACATTTTGCCCTTTGGGTTGATTTCAACGAAATTTTGGGTGAAACGACCTCAGCGTGTATTGTTTACACTGCGTGAGATTCATTGTGAAATGTGTCTTAGTTTCGAAAATGGAGTCGAAGGAATAGCAAGTGCACGAGAAAATTTTGTACATGCACCTCGACTACCCACTTCTTTCGCACCGAGCCATCGGAAGATGTTGAAAATTCACCAGTCTACAGTATCTCGTGTCATAAAACGTTTCGGGGAACGTTTAATTGTCGATCGGAAGAAGGTGAGTGGTAGAAAAAGCGTTCCGTACTGTTTGAAGGATCACAAGTGAGTGGTTGCTGCCTTTAAACGCAAACCCAACTGTTCCGTTCGGGATGTCACGAAAAAGCTGCACTTGACCAAAAGTTTCGTGCAGAAAGCCAAGAAACGAGCCGGGCTCCGTTCATTCAAAGTTCAGAAAGCTCCAAACCGCAATGAAAAACAGAATAGGACAGCTAAAACACGTGCGCGTAAGCTGTACACACAAATGTTGACGAAACCACACTGCTGCATCATGGACGATGAAACACACGTAAAAATGGACTTTGAACAAATTCCCTGCAATCAGTATATGACTGCGAAAGACAAATTCGATGTTCTAGAGTCTCTCAGGAAACAGCAAGTGTCACAGTTCCCTAAGAAATTCATGATTTGGTAGGGGATATGTTCGTGTGGTAAACGGAGCAAGCCTTTCGTGACAACTTCAACTGTAAATGGTCAAGTATACATGAATGAATACCTGAAAAAAACGACTGCTTCCGTTTCTCAAAACACACAACGTTCCTATAATGTTTTGGCCTGTCCTAGCCTCTTGTCACTATTCCAAGGATGTTCAGGAGTGGTACAAGACGAATGGTGTCAATTTCTTGCCGAAGGAACTTAATCCCCCAAACTCTCCAGAGTTGCGGCCAATTGAAAAATATTGGGCCATAATGACGCACGAGCTTCGTAAACAGCCTAAAATTGTCACTACAGAACAGGAAATGTTGAAGTCATTGTTGAAAGTGGAAAAAAAATGTCGGTTTAAGCGTTGTACAAAATCTTAAGCGTGGTATTAAGAAGAAACTTCAGGCTTTTGGATTTGGTAAAGAAATACAGTGAAATTAAAATACCCAAACCAGGATTATACATTATTCGTTATTCCCGGAATATTTCATGACAATCGGTTGAGAGACTTGTTTTTGAGAACGATTTTAAAGTGATGCAATTTAACCGTCGACACCCATTAAAGCGAGGACACGCGAATAATACGTGTTTTGCGGTTTCCTCAACGTTCGCGCATACGGGATACGTGAAGGACTCAGATTTTGTCTAAAGCCGCCGTGGTCTAACAGGATCTGCGTTGTTTGAAGCACTCTCCGTCCTTTTCAGCTCCGCAAAGACACAGACAGCATCGCGTGACAATGTACGGTATGCGCTAAACACTCTTAGGCACATTAGCCTATGCGTTCTATCGACTTTGCCAAGGTTGCTCTTAGTACTCAAGGCATGCAAAAAGTACTTAGAAACCTACCTTGGCATGACCCAATAAACGATCCAGCTTACGCTCATATCTGTGCATTACTAGGCATTGAACCACTAGCGAACCGTCGTAGGATAAATCAAGCGGTATTTGGTACCAATATTGCTCCGTGCTGAAAATGGTAGTACTGCGCTAGAACGTATAAGGGTTTATGCTCCAGAGCGAGTATGGTGGTTACGACTGCTAATTCAACCTACTTCGAGAAATACTCTATGTGACTTCAATGACCCCATGAACTCAATAAGCATACGATTTCAACTAGGATATCATTTTGATTGTTGTTTTTGTACTCACCTAATGCGCAGAGTATCGATCTATGATGAAATTTGTCAGAAGTAGATAATTTCCCATCAACATTAGAGGCTCTAGGAGTGGACAGTAATTTATTGCTAGAACGTTTTCAACTTTTATCTTTCAATTTCAAAGCCGCCGTTATTACATCATAGGATATCATGTTTTTAGTTTTAATTTGTCTACAAATACTTTCAAACAACGCTTACGTTCTCTTAATGTATTTAACTATGCTAGGATTGAGTGCATTCAATTTATACCCTTATATCAGATGATGAATAAATTATTATGCAATCATACAATCATGTTTAGAAAGTAGATGTTTGCAATAAATTTATTATCAAATTGATCTCCTCAAAGATCGTCTCCAAAATAATACTAGCGTATTCACCCGTTAAATATGCAGCCTGCATTACAAAACTCTCTTCACCAAATGGTGAGTGCGTTTGAAACTATTTGCCATCCGTACAAGTGCGAAATTGCGTCGATACTTATGACCGACACATTGCCATTTCCTTCTTTGAAATGGTTTTATTTACACAATAAACAATTTTTTACCGCTCCCTGGTAATAATCAAAATGCACATATTTTGCCACACAAAGTGAACAAAACCCGTTCAAAATCACTTAGGTACACTGTAGATTTGGTCAAAAACATAATGATATCTCATGGTCTCAAGGTGATTGAAAAAAAATGACGGGAATGAAAATGTCTTCTACGCTCAAACGCACAGTCTTTCCAACGACAAACGATTACATACTCGTGAGGTTTTTAGGAATCGCAAACGTAATTTGTGATAGACTCGGTCGCTTTCATAATTGTTGAACACCTCTTCAATTTTCATTACTCCCGTTTCATTTTACTCAATTTTGAGTTCAATTGTATACCATCTCTTTTTCTGTCATGGAAATATTATTCAATTTTCGTGAAAAGTGGATCTACTCAATTTTATGAGTTTCGAAATGTTTAATGATTTCGAAAATTGAGTAACATTTTCGTGGGAGAAAAAGAGATGGTATACAATTGTACTCAAAAATTGAGTGAAACGAGGGTGATTATAATTGCGCACGCTAAGATGAGAATACCTAAACATCGTTAAAAAATATCGATAATCGCTCAAATGTTCACATACTCAAATTGAGCGTTTATACAGATTACCTAATATTGGTAATTAAAGGAAGATGGACGTTAAAAATGACCAATATTTCATCGTTACTTTTACTGAAAATTTGATGTTTTGGGTATCGTTAACAATATCTAGTTTTAGGACAAATAAAAATATAATTTTAGGTCATCTTAGCGTGCGGATGATTTAGCAAAAAAAGCGAGGAAACGGCACGAGCATAAAAAGATCTTGCATCCCATTCACGGGGGAGTGCTCATTCGAAAGGGACCGTTATTAATTTTTGAAAAGGGAACTGAAATAAAAAACAAAAAAATCGATCAAAAAAACATTTAACTGTTTCTCCTATCCATCTCGATAGAGATCAACCATCACTGTTTTATAATATTCTGATGAATACCAAGGATTAGTGCCTCGTTACCATATCCCTGATTTGACCCACCTACTCTTATTTTTTTTTTTGCTCTCAGGTCCACACATTATTGTTTATACATTACAGCCATGAAGTTTCTATAAAAAAAAACACCAGAAATATCAGTGTGTTTCTGGGAAAAAATATCCGCCAACTTGTAATTGCTTATAATCCAGCCTCCGAAGCGTAAAGCATGAATTTTCCAAAGTGTAATGAGAAAAGTTTGAGTCAAGTTTTTACGCTTTCTCTCCTGCCAAAGTTGGCAAAGCGATTCAAACGAGAACAAAAAAATATTTTCTACTGCTTCGGTTCAAAATGATGGAAAAGTTGTGGTGTGTGAAGCCCTCGGCTGATTGGTGATATTTACACTATTCACCAACGCTCACAAAAAAACAGGCCGGATTGACTGCAACTGAGTTAAATAGAGTAAGAAAAACTACTTGTCGAACCCGGCACAGACCTCAATCTCCGCAACAAGGGTGAAAGTATCCTTAGCTGTGTACAAGCAGTAAAAGCTGCAATGCTACGGCCTTGATACTGTACAAACACCATTGTGCAGCGAGGAAACTTTCCATCATGTAACATGCAGCTCTATATATTTTATTCATGATGTTTAACGAACGAACGATGCTGGAAACGGCAATGGTTGGTGAACATTCCAGCATGCGGTCGAAAAGTACGGGTGAACAAAATTAAACGTCAAATAAGAAATAAAACCTTTGACTACCAAGAACGGCAACTCAGCAAATGTTGAAAATGTGTTAGACGTCACTGGCATGGCATGTCGCCTGAACCGATTTTGTAAGTGGTAAACTGGCACGACCTCTCCCACGTCCTCTAACTGTCAGCGACGCACTGCTGGACTGGAATACAAGACCGTCCCTGAGGCGGAAAACGAGACCAGTCGTCGCAAGAACAAAGGGGAAACGAGACCAACTTTCTGTTCGTTATGTCATCGTTTTAGAGTATAATAAGAAACATGAAAAGCGATTTTACATGAATTTCTTCTCGGGACCTTCCAACCCTCTAATCCTTCATTTAAAACCGATCCCACAGAGAGGAAGAAAACACAACCAGACACATACACACACAGAGATCGGCTAACAGATTCGTGTAAAAGTTTAAAACAAATGGCCTTAACATATAAGAACCTTTGGTCCCATTTCTGAGTATATTGTAGCATTGATGATTACGGAAAATACAAAGTATGGTGTAAATACGCAGCTGCTGTTAGTGTAGGAGTTGGCATGTCCATTTGAAGAAAAGTTTTCCGCACGATTCGACAGCTTATTTCGCTACAGCTGGATCCGGAACATGAAATAAGGGTACAATGAAAAAGTTGACTGCGGGGCACAGAATTAAGGGCCGAGGGATGCTGGGTGTAAGTTTATTGGAAATGTAACGATCAACCACTCGGTGCGTTCCTTTTGGGAGGAAAATACGTCTCACATGACCGATAAAGTTAGTTCATATTTCGTTCATTTTAATTCTCAAGCAGTATGCGATTATTCGGTGGATTAGTGGAATTTAATAATTGCTTGCTCAGATGGAAACTGATAATACATGACGATAATTTGAGGATGTTTCACCGAGTCTGCTAATATGTATATCCTTAGGCTGAAGCGTGAAATCAGTCTGGCAAATGTAGCATCTTTGAAATTCGTTTTCGAGAGCGAACGAAGTAAAGCTTTTTGTGTGAGGGGTAATTTTTGTATATATAAACTTATAAGGGAAGGTCCATTAATTACGTCAAGCAGTAAGGGGGGAGGGGGGGTTTGGTAAAACATGACGATCCATACAAAAAAATTTGAAGGTCCATACAAAAAACGTGACAAGGGAGGGGGTGCTATAAAAAGTCATTTTTTGCATGACGTAATTAATGGACGTTCCCTAAGCAGACTTAGCACACTTTCAAAATAACAAAAAAGTCATGTTTTTTTTTAGTTTTAATAGTTTTATTGAGAAAATCATATTTGTATATCTGTTTTATATGATATATTACTCTCGTTTAATCAAAATATTTAATCATAGCCAAGACTCCTAACTTTTCCTCGAACATGACCCATTAGCTTCTGCACAGTGGTACTTCCCACCATTTTGACCACTTTTGGCCAATCTATTTTAAATTTGTGGATGTCGTCCGCGGGTTTTATAAATTTTCGAAGCTTTGCTTTGGCTAAAGCCCAAAAAGTCTCGATTGTCCGTGCCTCCGGGCAGTTCGGCGGATTCATGTCTTTCGGCACGAAACATAAATTTTTACTTTTGTACCATTCTAAAGTGTCCTTTGCGTAATGACATGACGCAAATCAGGCCAAAACACTACTTGACCTTCGTGCTGCCTGATCATCGGTAATAATCGCTTCTGGAGACATTCCTTAACGTATTTCTGAGTGTTCATCGTCTCCGTTGTGATGTACGGATGTTCGGTAAAAATTGCCTTCTGCGTTTCGGGGATGTCTTTGTCTTCGCTAATCGCTATAGAATTGTGGTCCGGGAAGCGTTTTGTAATCTAGTTTCACATACGTTTCATCGTCCATTGTTATACACGCAGAATTTCAACACAATAACGAATCGTAGAGTTTGCGGGCCCGTCGTTTCATGGACGCGGCCTGTTTTGGGTTCCTTTTGGGTTTTTTCTGCTTCTGGTATGTTTTTTGCCCAAGTCTTTCTTTGGCACGCATGACGTTACTCGACAAGGTCGCTAGTTTTTTCGCAACATCCCGAACGGAAGTGGCTGGTTTTTGCTTGTAGGCATCCCTGATCTTTTTATCGATATCCGGACTAACAGGACCACTCTTCAGCGCATCTTCACACGTACACTGTTCTCTATAATTTTGAATCGCAGATCGCACCGCTCCGCCGCTTACACCCTCTTCCTTGGCAAATTTTCTCAAGGAACTCACAGTGCACCATTTGTGCACGATACTTTTTCGTTGTTCCGGAGTAAGACCGCGCATTTTGATAGGTGTGTGTGTGTGTGTGTTTACAATCTAATTCCCACTGTCTGGCAGCGGTATTATGGATAGAATCTTCCTGCAACTGTTTCATATTTGCTGTTTACAGTTGCAAAAAGCTTAAATCCGGGGATTAGAAGGTGACAGCTCTACCGCGACTCCAATAGCCCATTTCAAGAACGCAAGCATTCCGAAGCTATCTTCGTACACGATAAGCCCCGCTCCAGTAGTGACATACTGAAACTTTCAATCAAGCGTATGTGCAATGCTTGATTGACGCGTATTTAGTGATTCACAATATATATATATTTTTTTAAAGCAGGCACGTATTTGGTATTATTTAAAAATAAGGTTGACGTTATATAGTTCTAGTCAGATACATCTCACCAATTGCCGCTTCCTTCGTTACACTCTCTTGTTCATTCGGAAACAGAAAAGTTCTCGACGTTGCCTCGTAATTAATTTCATGCACTCCCGACAAAATAAGCGCAAAAATTAACGCCCGTTATATATGTAACCTGCATAAGAAAACTCTGTACACCACATGGTGAACGCATCTGAAATTATGTGGCAGCCTTTCCCGCACGCATGCGCATTGTCTTCGTTTGCTGCTTCTGATAAGCAAATGGCCGTTTTCTACACGCACTGGTCTTCTTTTTTTGCACTCCACACTCTGCCAATAATCAAATGCCCGATACGAGGCCACTCTATATCGAACTTGAAAACTGCTAATAATCATCGATTCACTCGCGACAAAGCGGACAAACGCTCAAACCTAATAATGTATGTCCGGATGTCTCAATACTACCACTAATAAGCAAAACTAAGCTGATGTAACTCCTCTTCCGGGCGCGGGGGCGCAGCACAAAAAACCACAAAATGTGGAAATACTACCGACACTCACACATTTCGGGTGGGAATCGATTGTATTCACTACAGGTTTCCCAAAGCACGCGGATATTTTATGATTTCACTGTTAGTTAAAGTTAAATTACGAATTATTGTTTGATTTTTTTTCGCGAAAACGACGCAGCAAAAACAAAACACGTCAGTTTTCGCACAGACTGTGTAGAACTGGTCACCCGAAAGTGTCTTATAATCAAATTTCACCTAAGATTCATCATCCATAATTATGCACGTGCAAATTTTCCCCACAGCAGTTTATCGTATAACTTACGGGCCATTGTTTTGACAGATGCTGCATGTTTTTCACTTCGTTTAGGTTTCTTCTGCTTCTTTTAAGTCCATCGTCCGTTTTGTGACTTTGCTCGGTCGACGTTACTTTTCGAAGTTCCCAGCTTTTTGGCCACATCTCGAACGGATATACCCATTTTACGGGAAAAAGCTTGCGTGATTTTTCGATCCAGGTTGTGGTACGTCCAGATTTTTCTTGTACTGAGAGGAAGGCTTCTCACCATATTTCCAAATCGCGTAACGATCTGCTCCGATGCTCTCACCTTCCTCTTTTGCCGACTGACTCAGCGAACCGTTGGGAAAAGTGCACTATTTGTGCACGATCTGTTTGCGCTTTTCCAGGGAAATACTTCTCATTTTCATGTAACGCACTGACACTTGAGACTCACAGTGTTCCAGATTGAAGTGTAAACAATGATTCATAGTAATGATGAGCCGATTAATCGTCATCTGGAAGCAACAGTTACGCATCAAAATCGTGCATAGACTTTTTGGGACACCCTATACTGGAACCCAAGGGGTAAGTCGCTAAGAACAGTGTGCCAAACACACCGTTGGTGAAAATTTTACACCATAACGGAACATGTGTGACACTCTGCGGCACACTTTTGACATTTGTATCTTTTGAAGATATAATCTAGCAGTCCTGGAAAATTGACCTTGTATGTTTTTGTGGTGTTGTTTTGATTTGTTTGTTTTGCTACACAACACAAAAGTTTTAGAAATAATCTTTTATAATTGAACTCTGCAAGAGTCCGTACCCAGGTCGTTCTGGGTCTCTATGAATGCCATCATCTCCTCATCGAATTTCGTGGCGCTATCAAAAGTTTGGCAAAGCAAAACAAATCAATCACCGGGTTACCATGCGTAACCAAAACATAACGATTGAACTGTCAAATTACCGTGGCACACATGGGCACATATTTGCACCATGATCGAAACATCAGGACTCATCGTAATGCTTACAGGCACACTAAAAAAACCCTGTGCAGCAACCCTGTCTCTCGATTGTAATGGCATCCAAGCAAGAGACAACAACATATGAATACCTAATTTTGATCTTGACAGCTGGAAGAGCTCAGATTAAGAGGCAAAACACCTAACCAAAGCACCTAAGAATTGCAAGCAAAACATCTCCTGAATGACAAAACTTGTTATTTCGGATACCTTGGAATACCTGAGAGGTACTATTTTGGTATTGGCCCACCTCAATTTGGTATTTGAACAACATTGTGGGAACAACTTTATGTTATTATTCGCAGGTATTTTACCTCTAAATCTGAGCTTTGGTATTTAAACCAAGACCAGTTATCAAGTTATTTGGTCCTGCTCGGGCAGCTAACCAAAACTGGTCAAAACTTTACAGGGCCTTTGTGTGCTCTGATAAATGCTAAAATGCATTTTTTCAGGCACTCTTCCTTGTAGAACATCGTTTTCATAGACTTATTTGTAACGAAAACATTCGTTTTTTTTTTCTGCAGATGCAAATCGCTTGCCAAACCCGAAATTTGTCTAGTCTACTTATCAGCAAAGACGAATTTATAACTGTTGAGGGTATGTTCTCAAGCTGTGGGCACATACAATTTTTGCCAGGGAATATACCTAAACTCTACCTTAACATACGTTTCGTCTTCCATCAGTATGCATCCTGAGAAACCCGTGTGAACTTCTCTATGTATCCGTGATTTAGCCTTTCGTATCTGTTTTAGTGTCCAGCCGCTTGCTCGCATAATAAGAACATAGGATTTGCCATGGGCTTTTGAAAGAATTGTATATTACGACAATGTACCCATCCAAGAGTCCTGTGTTTGTTGTAATTGCTATCAATACCTTTAAAGGAGTGATGATCGTAAGTTCCACTTCGACGGTTACTTTGATCCTTCCAACTTTAACCCACCAAATTGTCCGTAATTTCGTCCAATCGATGAATTTTTGGCAGTTGTCAAGCGGAAGCTTAAAAAGACTGGAAAAGTGGCTCAGGATTCTGCAGAGATCGTGGAATAAAATGGCAATTCAAGTTGACGAACAGAATCTCAAAAAGATGATGCGAGGTATTTCAAAAAAGTTCGTGATTTCATCAATACCAAAACGGGAAAAGACTGTTGATACTTTTCCTGAAAGTGTTATAAAACACTATGACCAGGTATACTTCGATAGTACGTACATCAACTTTCTCACTTCAAATCAAAATAGCATAAAAACTACTGATTGTATCTGAAATCTAATACAACCATAAGAAAGAACAGAAAATTGTCGGCCTTCGAAGGAAATTTCGGATCATAGAAGAGAGAATGAATTTTTTTAAGCGTTACCGCGATTAAAATCATCAAAATAGGTAAATTTGGTTTGGAAATGTACAATGTACATGTACCCTTCAAATGATAACGGTAATGCTTACATGTGGGGCTTATTAAATGCTGACTAAAAATAAATTGGTGCGTACAAAAAGACCTGTGATTAAATTAGTTCAAAAAGTCCATTAATAGTTGCTTTATAGGACTTTTATTAAAAGTTCCATGTTACAGCAGTAGAGGTTACATTTCTCCAGTTCGAACAAAATCTCGGACCTGCGTACAGTGATTCCATTCCATACAAAAGGCGGAAAAAAGTCTAAAAATGGAATTTCCATGGCTAAGTTATGTGATTCCAAGTAATTTTGTACCGTTGATTTCAAAAATGTTATCTAAATTGTCGTATTTGGCCACACTTCCGAGATATGGCCATTTTAAGGCCTCCTGGAGTATCCGGAACATCCGATGATATGATAAATTCATTAATCTCGTCCTAAAACATTACGGTTCTTTTTAAAAACGTTTGTATGTAAAATGTAAGAAGCACAGCGATGTGGAGAACAATGTGCAGCTCTATTTGGGCGTGTTATGGTCTTCCGGAAGTTCCGGAACATTCGAAACCAAATAAGATAATTCAGCAATTCGAAACCAAAAAGATGAAGTGGATCTTAAGACTTCTGCAAAAATAGGAAGTTTTGTCCTTTTTCGAAAAATATACGAATCGAAATTTTCATTTTGTCATTAGGGTGTTCCATTTTAAAATAGGGTGGTCCAAATAACGGTATTTAGAAAAATATATATTTTCAAAGAATTTTAACTTTTGACAGATTTTCATTTTCTTTATAATGAAAGTTTATTTAAAAAATGAGTTATAGTTTTATGAATTCACATATTTATATATATATATATATATATATATATATATATATATATATATATATATATATATATATATATATATATATATATATATATATAATATATATATGATACGAAAATAAGTCTTATTATATTAAATTAATTGAAGAAATGTCCAGTTTTTATTGTTTTAATGTTGACTACAAGTTTCATGTAAAATTCAATTAAGGATATTCAGAAGATTTAACGTTAAGTCATTTTAATGATTGTTCTGATTTATCCCAATATGTGCGTTAATTTTTTTTTACAAAAAAAATGGTAGACAGATGGCTTGAAAAAGCTCCGAGGCCCGGAGTACCGAGTGATATATACCATTCGACTCATCTAGTCAAGATTGTATTTTTTGGGTTCTAATTATCAACTTCTGGAAGATTGAGGAATCCAACTTGAAAAAAGACCAAGTGGTGATAAATCTGACAGCTCCCATGTTAAAGTATAGGACGAAACTTTAAAAATGCTTCTAGAAGATTCAAATGAAATTCTAATTAAAAGCGGTTTGTTGAATGATTTAAGAAAAATCCAAAACTTCTCAACAAAGACATTTTCAGCAAAATAAAAATAAAATTTAAATAATGCCCCTATTGTGCTGTTTGGATTCTTCTTTTTTCAAGTTGGATTCCTCAATAAAAAATAACAAAACTGCATCCGCATGCTTTCTACGGCGCAGCAAACATGGTGAAATAAACTTAACGTATTAATCGTAAACAGTAACTGAAATTTATCACTTTAAAAATTTGAAGTGGCATGGCATCTTTCCAAGGAGTCAGGATGCAGTATCGTTTTTCTTTAAAAATCCCGGGCATTGCATAAGCAATCGGTTTTCTTAGCAATATATGTTTTCGATAGTCTTCAAAAGATAGATCGAAAGTCTTCAAATATTCCGCATATTCCGGATGATTCGGAGGACCATGCAGTATCTAGTCGAAATCACGAATTGGTTACTACAATGAATTCGTTCTCACATTTCATATAAATTTATTTGAAAATAAACACTTAAATTTATACACCTTTCGTGAGATCTGACCATTTTAACACTTTCCTGTGAGTACTAGGAATAAGAACCCGGATGTAGTCATGATGGTCCTGGAAACTTGATATCATCACCATTGCACTTATTTTTGAGTTCTCATGTTATTTGATGTGTCACATGATGGGTTTTGATCCAAATCTGAAACTGGCCACTTTCCCGGGAGTAGCCGGAACATCAACCCGGATAAGGTCAATGTAGTTCTGGACATTTGATATCATGACCATAGGATTAATTTTTCAATTCTCATGTAATTTGAGGTGCCGCATGATGAGTTTTGATTTTAGGCCGAATTGGAATTGGCCGCTTCTCCGGGGGACTCTCCGGAACTAGTAAACCGTTTCCAGAAATTCAAAGGCAATATGTAGGTTTCATTTGGTGGTTGTTTCATTCAAATCGGTTCAGTAGTTGCTTGGTAAACTGAATTAGAACATTAGAAGTTTCGTAACACACATACAATACCTTCACACATACACACTCAGAAATTTAGTTCATTGAGTTGAGTTCGTTGTATATAACAGTCGGTCTTCCAGGCTTTGGGTGAAAATTCGGATTTCCAATATTTAACTTCCTTGTAAGAGAGGGTAAGACGACCGTAGTAACTTAGTATATGTATTTACCAATTTCAAGGGTTTCATAGACATTCCAGAATTCTTGCCTCCCAAAACCGTATTTGCGCAAGTTTTGCGCAAGATGAAACACAAATTTTCGGAAAGCTGGTAAAAAAATCTTTAAAATAAGCCTATTGTGGTGTATGTGCGCATGTGTGCACACATTTGAAAACTTAGTTGAAGTTTTTTTCCGATTCTCCATACATTTTATATGGGAGTAAAAAACCACGACCATGTAGGACCCATACTTTGGAAAATTGTAGAGAGCACAATGTTCATCCAATCTTCATAAAATTTTGGAAAAAGAAACTTCAAATAGTGTACAAAATTAGAAAAATATATTCATTGTAAAATGAGGAAGTAGATTTTTCGACTTTTTTCCGCCTTGGAATCATTGTGCTGCGTCTTAATGGAGTCATCATCATCCGCACTAGTGTACAGCGGACTGTCAGAATCAGCGCATTTCTTCCATTTGCCCACATTTGCTGAATGTTCTTGTCCGCCCCACCGCTTGAAGTCGCTGCATTGGCATTTGCCCAGTATTTTTGGATTGATGATTCATTAACTTGGGACAAAATCGATTTGGCTGGCAAACACACCACTCCAGAATCATCTTGAAGTAGTAGAAGCTGATGACTTTGCCCCTATGCTTGCGGATGAACGGCAATACACACTTTTTCAGGCATTCGGGATATGACGAATAGTTCCGTTCTCAGGCCACAACTGCAAATCGCTTGCCAAATCATGGCTTTCTTCGTGAACATGTCGGCAAACACGAACTTGAATCTTCCCGGCGCATTCCCACGTCCAGTCGTGATGCAAAATTTTAGACCGGGAAGCTGCTTAAAATCGAGTTTGACGAATGTTTCGTCATCGATCGAAGTGCAGCCCTTCCCGAGCAGGACCGAAGAGCTTGATAACTGGCCTTGGTATTAAAGGGCTCAGATTAAGAGTTAAATCACCTGAGGATAACACTATAAAATTGTTCCCACAATGTTATGCGAATATCAAATTGAGGCAAGACAATACCAAAATAGTAAGGTATTCCCAAGTACCCGAAATAACAAGTTTTGCCATTCGAGAGATATCCTTGCTTCGCAACTCTTAGGTATTTTGCTCAGGCATTCCACCTCCTAATCTGGAGCTACTTTAAGAACCAAGGCCAAGTTATCAAAGATCAAGATCGTGAGGCATTCATATGTTGTTTGTCTCCTCTGATCGTGGTTCGTGTTTCGTCAAAACACTGTTGTAAAAGACCTTTGCACGCTTTTTGGTCACAGAAATCTGCTTTATGTGCCAGTTCGGATGATTACTTGCATGTACTCCGGCAAGGATGTTCCGCACCCGCTACGAAGCTGAAGATCACTGATTCTAGTTTTTCGTAGGTCAGCTGATTCCTTTCCACGCTCAGGGTTTCCTTGTAGGCAAGAATGGGAAAACTCATTCACTCGCATGAGCACCACCGATATAAAATAGCAACTCTCGGTTGCCAACAGAATAGTATACGAGTGTGATGTTTCCTATCAAACGATTTTACACGAATCCTCGAAAACGAACATTGTACACCGAATGAGTTTATTTTGACTCAGTAAATGCAATCATCTGGAAGGACCAGAGCAGAGATACGGTTTAAAATGGCGCATTATGTTTTATGTTGCATTAGATTCGTCTTAACATCTCCTGTTCGATCTATTATTACCTGCAATGTTTTCACAGATGTTTGTGGTATGCAGTTTGAAGAAATAGAGTGTGATTCAATCAATCTCGCTCAGCTGAATCAAACTGAATGCCAATCAGATTTAATGATTCTAGCGGGCGAATAATGAGGCAATAAGAAATCGATTCACACTTTCCTGCCGTTCGATTCATTTCACTGTACGCAGACAGCTGCCAGTTTTGCTCAATTCTGTTTTTACGGAATAGAATGAAAGCAGAGATAGGTAATAGAACAAGAATCGTGATCATCCGTTCAACGTGGTAGCGTTCACTTCTTCGAATGTTCTGTGCGCGAGTGTTGAAAGCGACGCCGCTAGAGTGAACTGATTCTTAACCATGTGCTTGCTTGTAGGTTTTGAGCACTCGACAAACTGTTGTTTTCGGCATATTCAGCACTTTAGCCAGTTTGGAAAAGCATCACTCCGGATTTTTCAGGTGTTTGTGCACAATATTTATTCTTCTTTCGAGTTCCATTTGACGTTATTTCTAAATGCAGTCTACAGCGATCGATCACTCTGTTCAAAATTGCACCAGTTTTTCTCTATAGAAGTATAAACAAACCACTGTCAAAGATTTTCGAAGCGTGCTAGCGACGCGCAAAGGGCTTACCAATTTACCTTTAGTCATCCTTTATATGTGAAAGTAACCTTGGAATGGGTTTCTCTCTCTAAACATTCTGAAATGGGTAACTGGATTTGCAGCAGAGCTGTCACTTTTTAGTTTTACTGCAGATTTTGGCTGTCCAGATAATTACCAGTACAGACCTTATAAAGCAACGTCATACTTGAGCTCGATTCCCGGTCTGGTCTATGATTTTTTTGTGGAGGAAAATTTCTCAACTTCCTGATCATAGGGGATGATTGTACTTACCACACAATTCTGAGTGCTTATTTAAAATGGTACTGCCATTGAAAACTCCCAATAACTGAGGAAGTGCATTCAAAACACAAGTTAAGAGCAGGTAATAGGATAGTTGTGATAAAACAAAAAGCCAAGAAAAATGAACTTTCGTTCAATGTATCATCGCCATTGAGATGCCCTTCAAATAATATATGCTCAATTAGGTTTGAACGTATGTAATGTAGGTTAACCGAGTTTAAGGTTAAGAAAAAAATAATTAATTTTAACAAGCGTGTAAAATATCCCCTCGTTTAAATCCAAGCTAAAAGAGGCGTAAACAACGAAATTGTTTTCAACTTTTCATATGCCATACAACAATAAGACCGCGCATTTTGATAGGTAACACAAAACTGAGCACTTTTTTGATGCTACGTCATTCAAAAATGTGCAAACAAAAGGACGCAGCCACAACATGTTGAAATACTTCATTATATTCAAAGTGACCGTTAAAATAAGGTGTGCTTATACTTTCTGGAACGGTCGTTACGACACTCCGCCCTCTGGGCCTCGGATAAAAAGTTTCAAGCGATCTTATTACTCTTCTTTTAATGTAAGTTTTGGAACAGTTGCGTTCAATGGCTTAAAAATGCCTCCAGTACTTATCAAAGCTGGATTAAAAGTCAATACCGAGGTTTACATGAACATTTCGAAGGACCACGTTCTGCCATGGATGAAAACCAACTTTGGAGCACACCAACACGTCATTTTCCAACACGTCATTCTCAAAAAGGACTCAAGCGTGGCTAAAGGAAAACTTGGAATTTTGGCCAAAGGACATTTGACCTCCTAGCAGCCCGGACTTGAATCCTTTGGATTACTCAATATGGACATATGTTCAGGCTATGGCCTGAAGTGTTGGCGCCCTGAAAACTTCCATTACCAATGCACCCGAGCAGGAGACAACAACATAGGAATACCTAATTTTGATCTTGATAACTGGCCTTGGTATTAAAGAGCTCAGATTAAGAGGTAAAATACCTAAACAAACTACCTGAGATTTGCAAACAAAATATCTCTCGAATAACAAAACTTGGTATTTTGGATATCTGAGCATACATGAGAGGTACTATTTTGGTATTGTCTTACCTCAACTTGGTATTCACATAAAATTGTGGGAACAATTTTATGGTATTATCTTTAGGTATTTTACCTCTTAATCTGAGCTCCTAAATACCAAGGTCAGTTTTCAAGTTATTCGGTCCTGCTCGGGCATGGAACTCAATGACTGACTAATACATTGAGAAGGTATGTTCTCGATTTCATCCCCGTTTGGAGAAGGTGATCGAGAAAAATGAAGTCACATATTGATTAACGTATTAACTCATTTTCGTCAAAGGTTGAGTCACTCAAATTTGAGTAAATGTAATTGGGATTGACATGTCAAGAGATCCAAAACATCGACTCAAATTAGATGGATATTTTTGATTTGTCGACGTTTTCAACACTTGATTAGTGAGTCAAAAACGACCTAAAAATGAGTTAAAATGGCTGGTCGTGTAGGAATAAAATGTTCCACTGAGGAACTGAGAAGAATAATGGTTGTTTTTTTCTCTAGTAAGCATAGCTCATCAGCACCAAAGCTTCAAATATGGAACACATTAATAGTTCATTCAATGTCATTCAAATATATTTGGAGTTTGTAAGACTAAAATCGCGGTCCAAAGCGAATTAACTTTCAATACCGTCCCTATCTGTTGGCTGCAAAATGAAAGTGTCATAAAAGGATCAGTTTTCTTCAAAGAATTAACAAAACCTGGCTGTATGCCCAATAGCCTGGGTCAAAACTCAAATTCCAGTTCCCTTTGGATTTTTGGAAGCCTTTTGGGTCCTATAATAACTGGGCTAAATTTCAGCTCGGCTTTCCTCCATGCTTAGTGAACGCCCCACAACAACGTGGTTGCTTCGCGCCAACAGCAGCAAGCTACAGGCCATGCTGCAGGTGGCAGTGTTGTTAGGAAAAACAGTTCAATGAGCCGTTTGTTTGGATTGTAACCAGTTTTAGCTCAATAACTTTTTCCACAATCGTCGGATCGCTTTGAGGTTTTGGAAAAAAAGTTTCCTTGAAAAATTTCCAAGAGGAAAATTTGGTTCACCTATTTTTAGATGTCAACGGGTCACCTCGTCAGATTATTCTACATAAAAGTAAGTTTTCCCATATAAAATCCTATGTAAAATTAAAACCTCGAACGCAAAAATATAGATTCACTGATCGAGCTGAAATTTAGCACAGTTATTATAGGACCCAAAAGGCTTCCGAAACTTATTAGGGAGCGAATATTTTTTTCTACCATATGTTCGTGTCCCAGGCTAATGCCCATCCGAATCTAATCCTTATGATGGCGCTGTACGTTATAAATCATATGTAGAGCATAGCTTCACAAGAAATTCCACAAAAATCACCTCTTTTAGCTAGATATTATCACTATTTCATAAAATGTATAATATTTGACCGATTTGAAAAGCCACTCACTTACTTTTAAACATTTTAAAATATTTGAAAAACCTCGCATTGGTCGCTTGCGTGCAGATTCCATTTAATCATCCAATTCCATGGTGGGTGGTTGGCCCACATTCTGTCGTCACCGGGTGCGCACGATCCGATGCACATACATCAGAGGATGAATCACACACTAAATAACTGATGTAGCGAGAAAATAATCCCCGCGTGATTCATTGTGCTTCAGGAAGCCGATGAAAATGGAGTGATTTGAATATTCGCAGAATAGAAATAATGTTTTCTGTGCAAAGACAAATGGTTCGGTTCCCCATTTCCTGTGCCCTCTCGAAATGCAACCGCACCACCGTATCAGCAGCAAGTGAAGGGTAGGCCCTATTGTGTTGCACGCTTGATGGGTGTCTCATCCTGCGGACCCGCGGGCCGCGTACCTGGCCCGCCGAGGGCGGCAGGATGCGGTCCGCGATGGCGTTTGAAGAGACAAGAGAACTGCATTGAACTATGTAGCTGTTTGCTGTTCGATTTCGAGCTGCATTTCTAACTGTGCAATAATTGTGATTCTCCACCTTAGTTTTATGTGGAAGAATTTTCACCGTGCTTGTTACACAGATGATGAATGACCGCAAGGCGGGATAGAAAGAAAGAGAGAATGCAGTCATGTTTTCAAGCCCCCACAAGCCACGGGTTCATTCACTCTTCGCCATTCAGTGTGCTGTCGTCAATTTGGTTCCTGTTCCTTGTAGTCGCGTGCGTAGTTCACGAGAAGTTTAGGTACGGTGTTCACGAGTGAAAATGGAAGCCAGCACTAGCAAAAAAACGGGAAAGTGGCTGATGAAGGACGTGTTTTCACTGGAGAAGTGGTCTGAAATGTTTTTCTTTGCGACGCATTCAATCAAAAACCAGTGTGTATGATTTGCAACGGCAAGCTGTTGCGGTTATGAAGGGAATTTGATGTGAAGCGTCACTGCAGCGAGTCGAGGCTTCTGCGTCAAAGATAGGATTAATACGTCGGTGTGGCGCGGGCTGAAAAATTTGCTGAGTTCCCGAGAAATTCTGAGTGGCTAAGCAAAACTTTTTGTGAGAGAGAAAGCAAGAAGACTTGAGTGCACAAAGGCAAGTTTCGGTGTCGCGGAGAGAAAACTCGCTTCCCGATTCGAAGCCATTTTCTCTGATGGCGAGTATTGTGAATGTGTATGGCGAAGCTGTGGCTCGAAATGAGTTGTCCCGAAAAAGTCGCGTACTTTGCGCAAGTGAGTTTGTCGCGGGCCTGACCATCACGAGGCGGGTTGAAGACATTGCTGAAAAATCTTGTGTTGAGTTTGAAGGAAAAAAGTCTGCCAACTTTGGATTTTATTCAGTGGCGCTGGATGAGAGACGCGGATATATCTGACACAGCTCGGTTGGCTTGTTTTTATCCGCGGCATATCTAAGAAATTTGAGAGTGACTGGGAGGAATTGGCAAGCCTTTTCCCCGTGAAGAAAAGGAACGACAAAGGCCATTGATATCTTTAATGCTCTGTGCGCTTTCGTTCTGAAAAGTTTGATCTACCGCTGAAGGAAAGTACCGAAGTTATTTACCGATGGAGCTCCGCTATGTGTGGTATGTATTTTGTTTTCCATCTTGTTTAAATTATTCAAACGCTTACCGCGGTCTTTAGAAATTTACCAGAGTGTCGGAGCAATTCTCCCGGTACCTTTGCGTCGTGCCACCGGAGAGAACCTCTGCGCCAAAAGCGTGAGATTCAAAGATGTCGTGAAAAATGTCATCAAAATAGTTAATTTCGTCCGATCGCACGCATTGAACCATCGAAAATTTCGAGCTCTTCTAGTAGGCTTCCGGATACGAGAATAATGACGTACCGCGGCCCTTGCACGGTCGTTGGCTGAGCAGGGGAAAGGTGCTGCGACGCGTATTTGATCTTCAGGAAAAAATCGTCGAATTCGCGAAACAAAGGTAAATCAGTGGGATTTTTTCGATAATGCGCAGTGGGGACAGATCTGGCTTTCTGACTGACATTACAACGCGCACGAACGATTTGAATTAACGATTTGAATATTACGTTGACTAAAAAATACGTTGACGCATTCAAACAATGAAAAATGATTTTCTCTAAATGAGTCCCAAATTCCAGAAGCGCATGACAAAATTCTAAAACTTTTTCAGCTCCATTCAGTGTTGATGCTATGAACAAACCCGAATAATGTCAAATGGAACTAATTGATTACAGTGCGACACGAGAACTACGAAAAAAAATTGATGAAGCATGATTGTTAGGTTCTATACCGTTGTTCAGAAAAACGCTTCCAGGCTTCGAAATCATGTACTCTTTTCGTAGCTTCTTTGTTTGGATCCTTACATTTGTGAACAACTTTGTTTTCAAAGCAAAGCAAGAAATAGAATGAAGTGATGAACATTTGGACAATTCATTTGCGTGTCGATATAGCGCAGGGGCCAGAATCTCGATAAGCTTTTACTCAAGAAAAGTATAAAGTGAATTTGTATTAAAAATGCAAAGAAGTTTTCATTTTCATTTCATATTTTCAAATAAATAGAATGTGATATAAATCTACATTTTGTTGTAATTTTTTATTTTGGAAGAAAGAGCATTGTTTTTACATTTCAGGTACATCTACTAGTAACGTGTCCTCAAAATAAACTGTTTTTATTAAATGTTGCAAGCCATTAAAAATAACTCATTGCATGACCCGTGGCTTTGGCGCAAATTTCATTTGGCCGCGAAACATCTGCCTGAGCACCACTGGTGTACAACATTCGTAACAAAACGTTCCCGAATCAGGCGGTTGAAGGCGAACCAGAGACCAGACTCGGCCAGACGGAACCTTTGAACAGGATCGTCAATGAAATAGATCAGACCAGAAAAATCGATTGTTGCGAATGGGAATACCAGGCTCAAAATATTGGACCAAGGAAACTTCTTCGTTTTGTAGTTTGGGTTATCCATTGTGTGGCATGCGCAGAGCACTATCCACGGCTCTGCAATTCGATTAGTCCGGGTTCGATTTATTCCGATTACATTGGAACGCTTCCCGGCGATTATCGCTGAAATCCTTCGCCCATAGCACAGTGGTCGAAGCGTTCGAAACGAAAGAGTTTATAATTGTCGACACAAGTTAATTGTCAGCCTGTTAATAATTCGTTCGGCTTGATTGAGCTGTTTTCCGCGTAACATTGACCCAATCGTGTATTTAGTTTTGAAAGTTCGTCTTTTTCGCAATGTAAATAAGTAATACCATTGTGTATAGATTATGATACGTCCTCGTGGTAAACAAACTGACGCTTTTAGCTGATACTGAATGCCAGGTATTTAAATTACGTTGCTGTCGGTTGCAGGTCGTCACAGCATTGTTGCCGATTGCCTTTGCGGACTGTTCTTAAAACGTCGCGAAAGTAATGATTTTATCAGTTTAATTATGATTTTGCTTTCCAGATATCCATGTCTTTACTGTCCTTCTATGCCAACTGATTTTTATGCACAATGAATGAGTTGGTTCTAAGTGCCAGGCTAAAAATTGTTATTTCTGCTATTCTGAAATGAAATGTGATCGTTATTTTCTAACAATTTGTTTGAACAAAATTTATCCTGTGGCTGAAATCGGTGCATTTATGGCTGGCTATTTATTATCAGTTTCAGTTAGGTGTGGTCCTTGAATATATTGAAATAAAGTTATCTTCGTTTCTTGTATGAAATATTTAATGTTCATTGAAGTTGTTCTTATTGAAGTTTTATTAACTGCCGCAAGGCTCATAGCCGTAGGTCTTTTGTGTCATTGGTAATGATCATTTTAACGCTTAAGGTAGATGGCCACAGTAAAATTAGTATTTTCGTCTAGCTTTTTCATTTTAAGTATTTTGCGAAAACAATGTTTTCAACAAGCTTTAGAACTTGTTTAAATACACTTTGATGAAGGAAAAACGTAATTTTAAACATTTGTTCAAAAAGATATCGTAATTTTAGATCCAAAAGTACGATTTTTAAATAACATTATTTTAAAGAGAGAAAAACGGGGATACAGGCCACAATTTGCATATAGGCCATAGTGGGGTCTGCTGTATATAAATACTCAGGTGAATTTGAAGGTGAGTTAAATAGTACCGTAGATATTAATCGCTTTTAAAATAAAATTCTTGGTCCCTCTTAAATGGTGATGTCAATGACGAATAAATCACCATATTTCAATAAAAAAACTAATCATTGGCGACATTTGGAAAATAGTATTTTGTGTTCTTCAACTCATTTATACGTTTTGTCACGTAGGTTGTTAGTTGCCGGGTTTAGGCCAGACTGTGATTGAACAGACGCAAATTTCTGTCAAATTGGCGCTCCTTTTATGTGCATCCATGTAGTCGTGAAATTTACATGATTTTTTCTAAAAAGTGTGTTGACTAAGTTTTAGAAGTTTCCATTGTACCGAAACATGAACAAAGGGATTGATAGAATTTAATACCGTATTCAAATTAAACGTATGCTAGTACCCTGAAACGCATTTGATATGCTTTCTTAATGTTAACTCACTCATTTGGATAGTTCTCAGCCACGTAGAAAGCATTTGACGGGATGAGCCATAATGATTAAAATTAATTTATTTTTATTCATATGGATTCCTCTTCTTACTTGAGGTGCATGTTTGGATTGATTGAGTTATAAATAAGCAAACAATTCTTATAATCTTTTAGCTCTTCTTGTCTAACGTAAAAAATAGAGCATTGAATGTAAAAATCGGCAATGCAGTCATTTGATGCACTTCATGTAATTCAATTTGCATGAATTTACAGGCTGGCAATTTCCAATTTGTGTAAATTTGAAAAAGCAGCATTAGTTTTAAACTAATAACAATGCTCTTTCTGTTGTGGTAGTTGGTACAAAACTGAACTGAATTTTGAATCATTTACATACCTTTAGTACTTCTGATGGCATTAATTATAAATAGTTTTGAAATAAATAGTTAAATTTAACAAGCGCGTAAGATTTCCATCGTTCAATTTCAAGTCAAGGCTAATAGGCTTAACAGGCTTGTTTTGATGTATACGCCGTACAGCAATGACGGCGTTAGCAAAATGGCATGTTCAATCACATCCTGACCATGAACCAACCAGTTTATGCACTGTTGGTGTCACCAGCGTACCAACTGTTTAGCTTATTAGAAGCTGCAAGCGCGTTTCTTTTCGAATACGTTTGGGAAAGCTTCTACGCTAATATCAAGCTCGGAAGTAAAGTCGTGTACGGCAGAGTAATCGTGGCTCACTAATACAATAAAATCGAATAGATCCTAAAACAAAATGCAATTGAACAATATTCCATATTGTTTTCAAAGCTTTGTAGAGCTCATGTTCGTTCTTGATGAATATAATGCGACAATGTGTTGCCTTAATTTTCTAAGTATTAAATAGTAGATATTTTGCACCCTTCTTACAGAGAATAAATTCACTTTCTCGCTTTATCGAGACTTAGGTACTATTAATTTTGAAAACCGTTATTGCCAAAACCATTCGAAATTTTCAGCACTTGAAAAAATCTGAAAGCTATGGGCAATGAATAAAATGGGTGCCTTCTTCACTTTTAAATATACACTATTCTTACTGTGAAATTGAAGTATATTTTTTTAGCTGTGTGTATTTGACATATTAATAAAATATGCAAATATTAGTTTTATTGAAATATGGTGGTTGTTCGTCATTGACGTAAACATTTGAAAAAAATCAAAAATTTTATTTTTAAAAGGACACTGTTATGTAGTACCATTTTAACCTCAAATTCTTTCAAATTCACCTGGTATTTGCCTATTAAAAGAGACCTCTTTACCTTTGCCGTTGTAATACAATTGTATTTGCATCCCCGTTTTTCCCCTTTAAAAAATAATGTTATTGAAAAAATCGTAATTTTTGGACTAAAGTACGATATCTTTGAACAAATGTTGAAATTACGTTTTCGCTAGGCATCAAGTGTGTATTTAAAACAAGTTCTAAAAGTTGCTGAAAACATTGTTTTCAAAAATACTTAAAATGAAAGGTAGACGAAAAATACTAATTTTATCGAGCCACCCCTGTAAGCGGTCAAGGCTGATATAACTAATGACACAAAGACCTGCAGCTATCGTTTTACTGACAAAGTTACTTTAAATTTAATAAAGAAACAACTTTGTCGAACATTGTATTGCTCTATGCCAGAAATGTAAGAAAGATCATTTTTGTTGTGCTGTTCGAGGACCGCCCACAACTTTGAGCATTATCAGGTTTGGCCACAATTTATGGCTGCAACTTTGCCGAGACGATTTTGTTCTAAAGTTGCATCTTCGCGGTGAAAATAATTATTTCCTTAACTGTTTTTATTCACAATGATGTGCATTATTGTTTGATTTATCAAACAAATGTACGATTTTCATTAGATGAAATCTGAATATCATCTCTTGTATTGATTTTTTATTATTAAGTGATTTTTGAATCTATTACGAACATGCAGGACAACCAGAGCTAGTGTCACCGTTCCATGAGAATAGATACTAACCAATACTATACTGAGCTGTCTTGCATATTTTCCGATCCCGACGGGTAATTGATATTCATTGTGGTTTATTGAATTATATTTCTGGCATTTCTGAAATTTATATTGAATGTGAACGTTCATTGTTCTGGTTACATTTGTTGTCACGAGTTATCATTTGATTTTCGCATGGTATAGGTTATAGGTAGTCAATGTAATGTTGCCTAAAAATCCACGCTTTTGAACATAACGAAGTATGACATTCCAATCTACACTCGAGGTGTTACCGAATTTTGCAGATTTCGGTAAATTTTACCGCAATCCGATAATTTCCCCTGGTGTCTGTATCGTTCTTTCCAAAATCGTAAATCGGATTGCGAACGTTCAGCTGTTGGTCGAGTCAAATTTTACCGAATTTCTGTAAAAAAATCTAAGTGTGTAGCGGTGCCAGAAATCACCCTCAAAATTTGTTAGCCATCAATGCGATTTTTTCGACTTGTTCAAACGAAATTGATTGCGTTTTGTTTGTTTTGGTCGGCTTTATGCTATATACTTGCCATAAACAGAACACTTATAACATTTATTTCTCTCGAAATATCGCTTATAAAAAAATTTCAGGGATCAAAAAACGAAGGCCAAAAAAAAAAAAAGAGAAAAAATATGTCGAAAAAACGGACGGCGTCATTGTGATGTTGAAAAGCAAATTAAAAAAAAAAAAAAAAAAACATCAAAAAAAAAAAAAAAAAAAAAA
>JASCZW010011847.1:0-30597 GCA_034211315.2 Aedes japonicus
ATACAATGCAATGAAATATCATTACTACCGAGAATCACCTTCCATGTAATCTTGAAGCAGACAAAATTGCATTCCTATTATTATTTTCCTCATAAAAACAATAATCGTCCTGAAAAGTTAAGACCATCATTTCTCTATTCATAAATCAATTTTCAAATATAGCATAGTTTATTTATCTGAATAAATTTATCCGCAACAGTAAACAAAATGTGTTAATATGAAGCAATAAATTAGGGACATATATTCAGCAATAAGAACGTTAGAATGCAGAAGATTAAGTTGAAAGTGCATGTATCCAAGGCATTACTTACTTCTACAAAAGAAAAGGAAAGCGAATGGGTAAAAATGATCATAGAACATAATAAAAAATAATTAAAAATGCACGTTAGCTATGAAGTAAAATAAGATAATAATCATATTAAGAAGAAAAAATACAATAACAACAGTATTAATAAAGTGATTGTAATGATAACAATCTAACATTAGAGACAAGCAAAATAGCACTCAGCACTGCGTGAGCAAGATGGTCATAGATTTGACAAAATACACACACACCTATCAAAAAATTAAAAATACATTCAGTAACCAGTACGAAAGTCTATTGCATATTCCGTTGCAGCTCCCTTCATTCATGACACTATACACTTGTTGATCATAAAAGGAGGAAGAAAGCGTTAAAATGATTATTGGACTTATAAGACCTATAATTAATCATTGATAATATTAATAAAACAGAATAATAATAATGATACCGGAAGAGGAAAATGTTTAACTGGGTATCAAAAATGAATTGTGCATTCCAGCAAACGTGAGGAAGAATTTCGAACTACCTATATTTAACAACCGTGTGCACATTAAATACCAAAATTAGGCACAGGGAGAGTGAGACTTATGATTCACTAATGTTCAATTCACGCCTACTTCTGGGAATTCCCATTTTCACTCGATGTAATCCTTCGCAGCATCTAACAGACATTTTCACACCACTTTTCCTCGTAAAAACCCTCCCTAATAATGCTTTGATTCCCTGCTCTTTTCTCTTATTATTTGCTTATTTATGACACTGGACATTCACAACTTTGTATGCATTTGTATGGTTCATCGACAAAAAGGAAGAAAAGTGTGAACCGCTTCCCATTTATCCGCACATTTTCTCCTTATTCTTCTCATCGCTCCGTGTTCATCGTCGTTCTTTTTCACCTTTCGTATCTGCTTCCAACAAGCTCCTTACCACTTCCACTATAAACTATTCTCACTACGAACGCACGTTCTTCGGTATTCTTTCTCTCTCTCATTTTTCTCTTCATATTTCTGCCATTGTATCGCACTTATTCACCTCACTTTTCTACACAAAATTCGGCAACATGATAGACTCCCTTTAATTTATTACCGTTGTCAAAATCTTCATACACATATGTTCGGTTCACTTAAGCCATCGTATCTCTTCTCTCACTCTCACTATGGTTCTGCTCTCCTCTCACCTATCTGAATCTCCCTTCCGCTATCGCACTCATTCTCCTGTTGTTATGTATTTTTCACTTGAGAAACCGTTTTTTTTTTCACTTTCTTGCTATCGCGACTGTACCTGGCGGCGTCTCTTCTGCTACTTTTCTGCTGATCTACTAAACTTCTAATCCATTTCCAGCTACTAGAAGAAAATTCCTATTCAACCCTTTTCACCTACTTAAGACTATACTCCGTAGCATCCAATTCATTATAGTATACTGCGTCTAACCAGCATAAAGCCACCAAACGACCACCGTAGGTATACAATCGAACCGATCGCCTCCGCATCCTGATGCCAACTGTTGTCTTACCTTGATTTGGTATTCACATAATATTGGGGAAACAATTTTATGGTATTATCGTCAGGTATTGTACCTCTTGTGCAGCGCCCTTAAATACCAAGACCAGTTATCAAGTTATTCGTGCCTACTCGGGAACTGTAAGGTTCATTAACTTTACGCCGTTGTTTTCGGTGTCAATTCGGGGATTATTCCGACTTCCAAGTGAAACGTTAATAAACTTGAATGAACTGCTTTAGTTCATCGTCTTTTTTTCCGTGCATCGCATATCATACTCAATATTGAAGTCCACAGATCTTCATGTCTGCCTCAATAATTCCAGGAAAAATCGATGAACTTTAGGAAAGTATTGAGAAAAATTTCAAGCATTCCAGAGAAATCCAATGAACTTCATTACAATCATTAGATTTTCAGTTAAGTTATGATAACTTCAACTGGTTTCCGATACCTTCGAAAAGTCCCAAAAATTTAAGTGCAGCCCAGAGAACTTCTAAAAAGTCAAAAGTGCCGAGATTAACACGAAAGTCCCAATATCTTCAGTGAAGTTTCAAAACATCAGGAATGTCCCTTGAATTACAGTGAAATTAAAAGAACTTCAGGAAATTTTAGTGAAACCCGATGAGCTTCACTAAAATTCCAGCGAACTTCCAAAGCTTCCAGAAATTCCCCACAGTATCTGATAACTCTCTAAAATTTTAGAGAACTCCCTAAAACTCTATCAGTTCCGACTCTCTAGAGATTCAGAAAAGTTCTGAAAACTTCAGAAAACTTCCGCAAACTTAAACAAAGTTCCGAGAATTCAAAAAGCTTCGAAAACTTCCGAAAATTACAGAGAAGTCTTCGATACTTCACAGAAGTCTTTCAGAGAAGTCTTCGAAACTTCAGAAAAGTTCACGGATTTTTGGAGATATCATAGAAATTTCAAAGCTCATAGAGAAAATCTTACGAAACTTCAGAGGAATTCAAGTATTTAAAATTTCAAAAGATATCGTTGGAGACCAATCATCAATTCTCTTCCAGCCATCCACATTTTTTCCAACCAACCATAGCGAAACATGTACCTCATATTATCTTTCATCCGTTGACATTCTTTAACCTTTATAAATTATACACTCCTTTTATCATAACACTGTAACCCGAATTCCAATCCAACCAAACATGACCTACTGATAAGAGCTCAACCAGCGCCATAAACCTTTTCCTTTTCCTTATTACCAAACACTTTAAATGCAACCAAATGTTTCCCATAAACCACGATAGGCTGTTTTCAAAACATACCGAGCGCGTCGTTTCCATGCATTCCATTTCCACTACTTTAAATTACCACGTACCAAATCTAAGAATTAAACGACACTCAACAACCAGCAGTCTTCGTGTAGAGTAATCAATATCCGAAGTCCGATCTCCAATCATGTCTCACCAGGACACTTCAGTGAATTTCAAAGAACTTCAGTGAAGTTTCGAAAACTTAAGTAATGTTTCCAGAACTCAAGGAAAGTTCCAAAGCTTCAAGGTGTCCCAAATTCGAAAGAATCCGAAGAAATTCGGAGAACTTTCGAGAAATTCAGAAGACTTCCGAGAACTTCGAAAAAAATCCAAAAAACTCATTTGTTGAGAACAAATTTTTAAAACTTCCGAGAACTTCATAGAAGTCCACGAAACTTCAGAAAAGTCCTCGAAACTATAGATAGATCCTCAAAACTTCAGAGCAATCTGAAATACTTCATAGTGGTTCACGAAAATCTGATAAATCCTCATGACTTCAGATTATATAACGGACCTTCAGAAAAAACCTAAGAACATAAGAAAGAAACTCAGCAAAGTTTGCGAAACTTCACGAAATTTTAAAAAGATCCTCGAAACTTTTTAGAAGTTCTTGGAAGTTCAGAGAAGTCCTCAGCACTTCAGAGAAATTCGCGGAAGTTTAGAAAAGTCCTTAAAACTTCAGATTAGTTCCCGGAACTTCTGAAAACTCACCGGATAAATTTTGAAAAATTAGAGGGGGATATACAGTTAGAGAAAAAAAATAATTTTTGAATTAAAAATTTCAAGGAGAAGTTTTTACTCAAATTAATTGAAACTTTTTAACAATTATAAGTGTATGCATGTAATTTGTGGAAAAGGCGATGAATCCTACAAACTGTCCGCAAATAAGGCCCATTGAGAAATTTTGGGCTTTGATGAAAAGAAAGCTGCGGAAGAAGGCTAGAGGAGCAGATGGCATCATCAAATTCAAAAAAGAATAAACTTAAACAAAACCATCGACGGAACGGTTGTGCAAACTGTCACCGCCGCAGCTGATTCGACAACACTGCCGATTGTAGAAGCCCTGCAAGAATGAGTATTGGCCCGCCAGCAGCAACTTGGAGAGCTGTCAGAAGCGAAGAAAAGAAAACGTGTTGTTTATTGAGTTATGGATTTTATTATTTTTCCTACACGTTGTTGAAAATCGTTGATAGTTTGTTTTTCTCTGCATTTAAACACAAAATTTGTTAAGCAATCATTCTTTGACATGTCAACATGTGATTAGTAGAAAATAATTATCTTTGTATATTTATTAGCGAGGAACAGAATTGCAAACAACATAACCTCGTTCTCTGGAGGCCTACGGAGTAGATAAGGCCCACTGCTTTGTAAGATTTGATTCTGATAAAATTTGCAAGCTTTGAAGCATTAAATATAGCTGTCAAATACCAGTGGATGACTTTTGTTTGGCCTCCGGCGACACAAACCTCATGAGGAACATCAAGAAGAAGGTGTGAGAGCTGGCCAGATCTACGAAAAATTAAATGAATACTGATGTAATGGGCTTTTTTGATGGTCAATTAACAATGTAAATGAATTTGAGTTATAAAGGGTTTACATAGTTTTGTTTAGTTTATTTATTTTATTTATTTATATTTGATTGCCTTTTGAAAACTGAATTCGTAGAATGTGGTTGAACACCAAGAAATCCGATTGTAGAAATTTATAAGGGTGAACCCTTATGACCCAAACACAATGATAACGGAAACGGAAAACGGCAAATCCCGGTCTCAGTATGCCTGCTTGTCGGAAAGAAGACAGGCTAGATCCAAGTCGATTCTAATTAGAAATATCGAAGTCATTTGCAGCAACTGTCAGAATTGCCGTTTTCCGTTCCGTTTCCGTTATCATTGTGTTTGGACGGTTACTCTGCAAGTATGATGAAGAAATGCAAATACAAATACAAATACAAATACAAATAAATAAAACATGTTCAAGAACAGCAATATTTAGGTCAACTCATAATTAACGATACAGTCCTTAATACAATCTTGCTTAGCTTGATGTTACGTCACTTCCACAATAACTGTTTTCTGCCACATGAATGTTGCCACAAGCCGGTTTACAGCCTGAGTATAGCTAATATTTTTCACCATCAGTTATCGGGTGAGGTTCCACTCTCTGCTGCAAATCTAGAGCTACGTATTTTGCTAGTTGCTCTGCGAGTGATGTTATTTCCTCGGTTGTATAATCCTGCGAATAGAAAATAGTTATCAAAAACCTACCGACAGAAACTTACCAAAATCCGAATCTGAATCTGAAATCCGAAATTGCGAGAGTTGGATGGCAGGAGCAAACCAAATCAAAGTTAAAATATTTTCAGTACCCATTCATGGGTAAAAAATACCCTATATTTTCAAATAACAATTTATCCAAATGGGTAATATTTTACCCATTTTCGTGTTTTTCATTTACCCATTTTTCTATAGCTGCATACAGGTTTGAAAAGTAGGTGAAATTTTACCCATTAATGGGTTTTTGATTCCTACCGTGTACCACATTAGTATTGAACAAACATACATGACAAACCATTTTAAAAGGCATCAAACTATTTGACAAAATGGTAAATAATTGCAACGACAAACACAACCCGAATATTTGTCATAGCAATATTTGGTCAAATATATTTGGCGATCAAACTTTTGTCGAATATATTTGTCAAATATTTGACGTTTCGTCAAACAGTGTGATCTCAGCTTTAGAAAACCAGAATTGTTGAAAATTTGAGGGTAAAAATGAGCAAAAATTAAAATTTTATAAAACCTAAATAGTTAAGTGTATTTTTCCAAAACTAGAGCTCTGTTCCCTGCTTAGGATGGATGGTCAGTCTGGAAGTTCTTTAGAACCAGTCGACTGAAAAGGAAAGCAGAAGCCTGTGTAATTTAAGCCAATTCATCCTGGTTGGGTGTCTGGAGTTTTTATCGTACGACGCCATTTAATACAACTATATTTTTGTATGCAGATGATTACAGTCATTTTGATCATAGCAGGACACTCATTAGTGAAATTCTTTCTCCTTAACATGTTCTCCAACAAAAGAAAAAAAAACAACATTCTTCCTCGTCGCCGTTGATGTTTCCCAATTGATGCGTGTGTGTTATTCTGATTTGGAACGAGGCTGAAGCCTCACAATTATCTCAATCTTCGATCATTTCCTTTTTCTCTCTTCATGTTTTCTCGCTTCATAAAAAGAGACGAGCCAGGATCAATTTATGATCTTCTTCCTTGCACCGCTTCCTTCGATTCCGTCTCTCAATCACTCACCGCACACGCTAGAAAAGAAGAAACCGAAAAACGCACATTCACCAGGCTTGCTATGTCACGGAGATCCGAAGATACGCGTTCCGTGACCCTGCGCTTCAAAACAACAACGACAACGGCGGAATGAGATCAGATGACCTTTCGATAAGGTCGACTGGTTGCTGAGTCACTACTGAAAAAGGGTGCTTGGAAAGGATCCTCAACCTGTCACGTGGAACTCAGACTGTTGTTTTACGATCTTCCTCCGGAATGTTGTGCCTTTCTCGGAAAAGAACCTCCAGCGCACAAGCGCTGCTCTTCTTCGGTTGAATTAATTTCCATAAATGAGCGGCAGTTTCGGAGAAATGGGTCTATCGTCAAAGTAGGCATAATGTACATATTTTCAAGCCTTATCCGGGATTTGATAGACGTTACGTGCGTTGCGTTGCGTTGAGTTGCGTTTGCTACCTCCAGAAGCCGCCGGGCGAAAAATTATTTTCCCACAGGGAGGCCGACAGAAGCGGAAGTCATGCTCGCATGTACTTCTAACCAAAGTGTGTACCTTACCTACTACGAACGAACGAACGAACGAACGATCCGGAATGCCAAGTGCGGTCAAATTCTAAGTAACTCATGTTGCCGCACCTGCTAACCGTGGTTGGAAATAACGACAATAATAGAGCTGGTCGATTCTAGGCACGTCCATACGGGTCGTAAATATCAGTTTTTAACTATCTAATTAATTGCGAATAAAACAGTAGCCTGGACATGAGCTCCTTCAGACCGGCTGCATGCTTATTAACGGTGGGCGGGGGATTTTAAACTTTCTTAACAAGCAGAAAATATGGCACCAGCGATGGAATTCAGTAGAACTTTCCTTACCATCCTGATAGGACTAAAATTGAGACAATGTGTTGCACAACCGGAACATCACACCGAACGGAATAAATCCCATGGAATTTATTCGCTCATCAAGTCAAATCAGACACACCGTGATTCCTGGAAGCGAACACCGCACGTTTATATCGAGTTCGTCGCCATCAGAAAACAGTGATCGACCAGGAAAAGAATAGAATTTTAATGGCGTGTGATTTCCATAAAATATGCGTGGATCCTCCTTTCACCCTCTTCCACGTAAGTGGAGGACTCGCGGGGTTGAAATCTCATAAAATATCACAACACCACTAGCTGACGCTCGGAAAGTCTACAAACGCGACAAAGGAGGCGTAGTGCAAAAACTTACTCATGGCAGTTATATAGTAGGCTGCGAGTAACAACTTACCGTACGGATCGTGTTTTACTGTCAACGATTCCGGCCGGCGAACAGGTAATAGTGCGTGGGATTGATTACCTTTTGCGTTCGTTCTGAGCTGGCGACCGCGGCATGTATGTACCTGTTGCCTTTAAACAACTTACTTACTTAAGCAAGCAGCACGCGTAAACTCTCGGGAATAATAATTTTTAATGACAGAAATTTTATTGGATTCAGCGCTGTTCTGGCGGGTGATTCAATACTGCGCCGCTGCCGCCGCCGCCGCTCCCCAAACCGGATAGAACAGATGTTGGAAGAGGCTCGATTTGGTCATAACCACTTGTTTGACAGCAGGATGCCGGCGGAATCGATTGCCTGCGAAGGGTGTGATAAACAACTGTACAGGAATCCCACCGAAGGCAACCTCTATGCGTACACGAGAGAGAGAGCTTTTATCGGGCTTCCAACTGCCACGGGTCAAGAAGCCATGGAAATCTTGGCTCACCGTGCTGTGAATGCCTCTGGCTCCAAAATCAGGGCACCTTAATTAACCCTGATTCTAGGAATCCATTCAATCTTGCCACCGGCATTATTTCGGACCACTTTTCTTCTGTGCCGTCCAAAGCGACCAAAAACCGACCGAAACCAAAACAGCAGTGTGTCGCTGTTTTCAAAACATATCAAAAGATTATCACAACTGCCATAACCCGTGATTCCCGGAGAGGTGCGAGGCGCGCTTTCGTCGAGGGAGTAACGACCTTTCCAGGAGAAAAGTATCAAATTTTAAAAGGAAAGAAGAGCCGAATACAACCAGTAGGAAAATATACATAATAAATCAATAAAAAATCAACAATCTTTTTCCCAGCGATCATCATTTACCGATATTCAGTGTGCTGGGCTTGATGGAACGAAAAACAAAAACAAAAAAAAGGACGGGTTGAGAATAGTTTAAGCAAGCGGCGACGACGACGATGGTGGCGCACGGTTTTGACAAGAATTAATAAACCAGACAGAATGGAACGACAACGGTGACAGCAGGCTGTGATGATCCGGGACGTAAAATGGTGACAAATTGTTGTTTGCCTGAATGGGCGAGGGAGGGAAAAATTCTCATGAAATATAAACGGTTTTAATATTCAATATAGGAGAAATGCAACTGTCCTTTCACCGGGTGTTTCGTATGTTTGCACAACAATGCAAGGTTGGTAAGAGCGATGTACTTCGACTAAGCATTGTTTGAATTTATGTCTGCTGAATTTGATTAACGGCATCGCATAGGATCTTCTATGCAAAAATGGTGGATTATTGGCAGTAGGCTTCTTCTTTCTAAGCATTTCAAGCTTGTGGCTGAGGACAACTAGCTTACTGACTTCTTACCATTTTTTGCATGAGTATGATTGTGTGGCAAGTACAATCATACCCGATGCCCATATTCATTACGAAAAATGTCTAGATTACACCGAAAATCGAACCCAGCTATACCCAAGTAATAATTTTAGTTTTTTTCCGGCTTTGTTGATAAAACTACATTCAAAACTGTTTTGTCCAACAACACCTCCTCTATGCATCTTTAAAGCCAAAATGCGAACAAACTAGCCCACTCTATAGACGGTTGTGAATACAAATTAATAAAACCTTTACAAGACCATAGAGATTTTGAAAATGTTCTAGTGAAAGATGTTATGACCACTTGAGAACCTTCATAAAACCACAGCTGTCAAACTTCACTGTTATATCGTGGTTGGTTGTCGTTGGTCTGCTTTGTTCGGATCTCTGCTTTTCTGATTCGTTTAGCAGTAAATAATATCGAAGAAAAAAGATCTACTGTTGCGGGAAATTTTATTTGACAGCAAAATATCCAAAACAAATTGAGTTTTTTTTATAGCATATCATGCTCCAAGTCATGTACGCATTTCATTTTATGGTGAATATTGACACGAAAAGAGCCGAAAATCAATGCGCCTCGAAAATTGTGCGAGTTTACAACAACAAAAACAAAATTGAAACAAATATATTCAGTAAATTAATCATGAATTTCCTGCAAATTGATGGAATTCCAATTGATGGAAATTGGTCTCAGATATACAATTTATTTGCATTACATTTAAAATTTGGTGTATTTCCACATTTCAATAATTTCTTATATTTCAATATGGCGATTGGAGGAAATTAGAGTTTTGCCAAAAAGCCAATTTATCTTCGCAATGGGTAGTATAAAACTATTTGGTCATTTGGTGACTTCCCTCAATGCCATTTAATGCATTTACTAGAGGCAATATGATTTTAAGATGCTTTTTCAACTAACCATAATAAGATAATATGAATGAGGCCTAAAACGGCATTTCAAAACAGCATTTTACGAGTTCATAAAGTCAAAATAAAATCTTTGTTAGGAGTAAAAGGAATTTTAGAAGACAAGATCTTAAGATCGTTGTAAAGAAGCTGTGTAGGTTCTCATAAACCTGATTAAAATTTGAAACCTATTGGCACCTTTTGCTGCCATATTAAAACTTAATTGATTTGTAGTGGCTTTCATAAAACTATAATAAAACCTAATAAAGCTTGATGGTTTCAGCAATGTTACTTGTGATACCGACTGAGCAAAGGAAGAATTTTCAATAGTGTGGAGACAACTCAACCAGATATCCTCAAACCAATCGAACAGCTCTTCAAATCCCTCTACATCATACTAAGTGTGCCATGCTTAACATTCGCGATTTCAACGCAATTGACGGATTTCTCGAAGGAAGGATTTGACGATGTGGACACAGAGCCCGAAGATCGCATCGTTTTTATAGACGATACAAATTTCAGTCAGTTTGTAGGATTGGTAAATATTTTCAATGGAAATAATTCTAATATTCCAATTTGTACTAAAGGGCGAACACGAAATTATTGCGACACCGAAAATATCATGCCAATTTTCTTATAATGTTTAGAATCAAACCAAAATTTTAGGGTAGTTTAATACATATATTTACTTCAAAAATCAAAAAAAAAAGTTAATCGATGGAGCCTTGAGTTTAAAATTGAACGCATTTTCGCTTGATGCCCTCCATCAAAGTCTTTACAGTGTCCGGTACCAGTTTCTCAGTTTTTTTTTCCATTTTCTTAACATGTCCTTCTCGTCTTTGACTTCAACCGCTTCAACACTCTGGAGACGGTTGAATGGTGAATGTTCAACATTTTTCCCAACTGCCGGTGCGACAGGTCAGGAAATTCCAGGTGTTTGGAAAGAATTTGTTCTCTCGACTCGCGTTGGTTCACCTCTATTTTCGTTGAATCGAAAAACACGACTTCGAGTTTGACAGCATGTAAATAATACACATCAATGAGAAAGTGTGCAAAATTTGGTTGATTTTTACCCAATGGTAAAAAAGTTATGCCCTGTTGAATGTGTCGCAATAATTTCGTGTTCGCCCTTTAGCTCATCAAATTTTCCTTTCAGCTCTCAAATTTTATTCGGATGAAAAGTGCGTAAGTATTACGTTGTTTTTAAAGTGTGTGCTACATCAAATTGCATAACGGGAAAAAACGCTGTAAAAAATTATCTAGTTTACTGATCCTTTTCAAACTTTCAGACAATAAAATTTAACTCATTAGTAAGCTTTTGGTATTTTTATTTCATTCTACTTCAATACCATAACACCTGTACATGTACCACATCTCGCTGCAGCTTTTTATGTACGGAAACCCACTTTTTCTTCATGTCTTCCTCATATTTAACCTTCTTGGAATGCTACCATAGTTCCGGTGCGTTGTAGAGGTTAATGTCCTTGGGTTCGAAATGACCCCTCTGGCTGTGTACTCCAGGACAACATTTTAATAGCGCCACGAAACTAGATCCGGCCAGAAGACCACAGGGCCCTCGTGTTACTTCAACAGAGGAAGCAGACGCTTCTGCAGACACTCCTTGAGGGAGCTCTCCCCGTTTACAGTGCCGGTAGTCAGGAACGGTGCATTCCGTTTGCCACATGAGCATATTATGTATTTCTTGGCAAACGTTGAAAGTTTTTGTTTCCTTAATTCCTCCGAAACATCAAACTTGTGCTGGGCGGTGAAGAAAAATAGCCCTGAAAGCTGCCGGAATCCACCTTAACGTAAGCCTCGTGATCCATTGTATTGAGGCTCTGCCAGCATCTGGGTGTAGAGTTTCTGGGTCCATGGCATTCCCACCGTATTTTGCCATTCATCACGAATTGGAGCTTTTTGCACTTTGTGCGTATGCAGTCCCTTCCGGTCCTTGGCGATCTGAACGAAAGACTTGGCCAGATTCAACTTTTTAACCACACCCCTGACCAAAGTATTCGGCCCTTCAGTTCAGAAAAGGGTTTGAGCGCGTTCTGCCGAGTTGATCGCGGCAGATTTCATGTGTGAATAGGCTGCCACATCAACGTTCAAAAGTGCCTGAACCAAATGAACAGCTTGTAATGATCACTTGAAGATGCAAAGGGGGATCATCGCCCTGATATTCTCAAATGTAACACGTAATAATATGTATGGAGTAGATCAGTGAAAACTCATCGGGAATGATCTCTAATATGCATCCGTCGTGCCATTCTGAGCGGCCCTTGTGCGCATATCACCATGAAAATCTCACTTGCATGTAGCATGTTTCCAATAAATAATGCTTTCCTTTCCTTTTTCTGTTCTCTTCTCTTTCCTATGACCGCGAGCAATACCATATGACATCGTGCGTAGGCCATAGACCAACATAGGCTTTTGCCTAAACTCAGCTCTTCAAAAGCAGAAACACCAAGATAGCACAGAGCAATAATTAAAGAACGGTAACCCTTACCAATTTTACTTTCAGCCAAATTTTCTAACACAAGGTAAGTAATAATATTACCACTACAAAATATACCAAATATCCATGACATAACGGGGAAAAGGAGGGACCATCAGGGCACCCAAGTGGAACGATTTGGAGAGGGAGCATGGAACCCCAAGTAGCACACATGTTCCAAACCGGTTAAAGTGTCTGCTTTGTAACTCAAATAAGTCTATATCAACTTGATTAACTTGCTGTTGCCATTTTTGACCATTGTGTTTGCTGCTTGGGACTGTCTCCTCCGTATTATAACATTTCGCGTATCGGGGGCGGGCTTTTCGACCCTATCTATTGGGTTTATTCTGTGCTTTGAGGCTCGATTCTAGTGCTGTGGGTGTGAACTTACTTCTGGAAGGAGATTCTATCCCTATATTTGCGAGTTTCGCATAAGTGTCTCTGCTTACGGGCCCGTCCAAATGTTTTTGGCATTTCATACAGGAGCTTGACGATCACAAACTTGATGATCCTTGACCGAAGTATTGGGATTCTGCTTAAACGCTTTCACGACACGGTTGTGATCCTGATCTCTAATAGAACATCTATTCTGACCACATTTCTGCTTCCGTTCGATGCTCAAAATTTCCTAGTAACGATTAATCACAGAACTCACCTTTGACTGCATGATTCCGAGTTGTTTTCCGATGTACTGATTAGAGAATTGAGGATTTTCCAGGTGTTTGCTCAAAATCAATTCGCGATTTTGTTTCTCAGATGACACTTTTTTTTATAATATTCGAAACACTGACAGCGATAAAAATACAATAACAAATAACACTCCAAACTACTTCTACACAAATTTTCAAGAGAAAATACCCAATGGGTAATTTTCTACAGCGTTTTTTCCGTGATGCAATTTGATGAGGGACATTTTTTATCCGGGCTTCAGGCAAATGAAAATAGTGGGGACCTGAAGACATCTTTGGCAACAACTATAATGTTTATAAAGATGACCGCAATTATCAATAAGCAAAGTCGAAGATTTTGAATTTCGAAATTCAGTTCTGACTACAAAAATCAAAGCATTCTAGCATGTAGGTAACAAATCAATATAACCTAGTAAAGATTGTTTTTTCCATAATCTTAAAGTAACCTCATGCATTTAGTTCGGGAGATACGGCAGAAATTTTACTTAATATAACATCTTTATGCTTAGTAATCACTGTTGTCTTTGTACCACGGAAAAAATATAATTTTCATCAAAATACTCCTAGAGATGAAGCTGATGCGCTTTTTGATGAATACCCTTTATTAGTCTTTCAACAGTTCTCTGAGATACCTTTCGACTTGCAAAAGCATCCTCACGGAGGTGCCGCTTGAATATTGTCCGGTAGCGCGCGATCGGACGCAATTCAGGACAATTTGGTAGATTACCCTCTTTTTGCACAAAATTGATACCGTGCTTCTTCATTAGATCCAGCGTAGCAGAAGCGTAGTGAGCGGATGGAAGATCAGGTCAAAACAGTGCACAGTGGGCATAATCGAGGCTGTAATAGGACTTATGTAAAAGTCGCTGTAATTGATGAATTTCTAAAGGAAAAATGCCAATAAATCGATTGGCACTACTTTCATTTTGCCCTGGTACACCCAACATCAGTGTGTTTTTCTGGTTTTATCTGTACAACTACAATCTTCGCTGCATATCTTGCTTGAAAATGAACGTATCTTAAAAGAAAATCTCTAAGGAATCAAATGGGGATCGTTTCATGCTGTGCTGAGGTCGAAACGTAATTCATTTTGCACCATTTCACCCTTTATATGCATTTTTTAGTATTTACCCCCAAAACTACAATCACTGCTGTTTTTTTTTTGCTTGAAAAGGGGCGTGAAAAGATCTGGAAAATTGAGGTACTAGAATCGTGCTGTGTCGAGGTCGATAAATAGTTCATTTTGCCCCTCTTCACTCTAAATGTGCATTTTTGATTTTTTTTTCTTTATTTATTTATTTTTTTGCTGAAAGCCACTCTAATAAAGATACGAAAAAAAATTCCCCTTAACTACAATCTCTTTTTTGACTAAAAAGGCGTGTACCTTACGTGAAAAAAAGCTGGTTTTATGCTGTGCCTTGGCCGAGAAATAGTTAATTTTGCCCCAAACATAACCTGTTGATGAATAGAAATAAATAAATGATTTCACTCTAAATATGAGCTTTTCAGTTTATACCACTATATCTACAATTCCCTATGTGAAATATGGTAAATCATATGGGGCTTGCTGAATTATTTATCCAAAAGGAAAGTTACTAGAAATAAAAGACATAGTTAAGCCCTTTTGGGCCTGTTGAACAAAGTGTATTGTTTTGGATTCAACAATCACTGCATCACAGACTTCGAGCTCAGACTCCTTAGTATGTTCGGATCCATCGGTATCGCTATCTGCGCTTAGCACGTCTGCATTTTCGGCCAAGTAAACCTTGATTCTTTGCGTAAACTCTTCATTTTCTTGAAATGGCTCACACGAAGTGTCAGGCGTTTCGATGTTGCTTCTATGAGAGCCATTTTCGGATCGCACCACGCTAATGACATATGCATAATGTCCGTCAGATTGTCCTCTGGTAAAGTTTTTTGCTTAAAACGAACTCTGGAATGCTTATAACATTTGTGACAACGTTCTCCTGATTACTCGTCTATGAAGTAAAGATCTACAACCTTTTGGGCGTCCAATTTATTTGACGACAGTGCCAAACAACTAATTAGTTGAATTTTCTCCACAACTTCTCCACTGATTCCCAAAATTTGGGAAAAGGTGCCTGAATCACTCAACAGACGGCGAGCCATATTGCCTTTGTTGTTAAGGCCGCTTCCTCCAATTTTCGGACGGTTAATCAGGAATGCCAAATATTTTTTTCAAATATCTGTGATAAAAATTTAAAATTTCTGGGAATGTCTATAAAAGTCTGAATTCTAGAGGGTTTTGAGCTGTTTAGTGGAATACCTGTAACTAGAAATTAGAAGAAGAATTAGTATCTTCCATTTAATTCCAACTACCTTTGCTTATCTTCGACAGATACGCGTATTTCGTCAACAATGTGCAGACTTCTTCAGTGTCTCGTACTAATGGAAGTCGAGTTATTAAACAACTAGAAAGCTCCCCCTATACTTCTTCCTTGAACTACTAGAAAGCTCCCCCAAAGTTTCTTCCTGATTATTCAGAAGTAACTACCTAACCTTCTAGGATTTTCTGAACTTTGAGAAGTTCTAATGCTGAAATGCTGGAATGTTCGATTCGAACCTTTAGGGAAGCTCTCTAGTACTTCTGGGTAGTTCCAAGTCAACGTTTGGTGTCGTCGGAACTTATGAATAGACCTCTTGTGAACATCTGAGGAATTCTTTACTGAATTTTTGGAAAAATTCTTTCTTGATCCTACAAGTAGTTCCCTCTCTAGTAAGTTTCATTCTGAAATTCGGGGGAATTTTTTCTTGAGCTTATTCTTTCCAAACTTCTGATTGGTTCCATCCTGAAATGCGAGAAAATATTCTTGAAACTTTGGGAAAGCCGTCTCCAAAACTCCTAGGAAAATTCCCTTAAATTTGTTCTTGAAGTTTCATTTTTCTGAACTTTTGGGAAGTTTTCTCGAGAACTTTGAGGAAGTTTGTTCCGGAACTATTGGGAAATTCGTGCTCAAATTAGAAAGACGAACCCTTAATGCTCCTGTAAAGATTTATTCTGTTCTCTCTAAAGAATTTTGAGAAATCTTTATTCTGAAATTTTGAAATGTTCTCCTCTGGGCTTTGCCAAATCTGCCTAGCCTAAGGATTTTTTTTCGTGATATTTTGAGAAATTATAGGTAGTTCTCTTCCTGGTTAGTTCCCGCCTAAAATTTAGGGCAGTTTTTTTTCCAAACTTCTGGGAAGTTCAATCTTGAATTTCTGGGAAGAACTTCAAAACCTCTGAAAAGTTCCTAACTTCAAAGAAGTCCTCTTCCCTCCGCTTCGTCATGAAGCTCTGATAAGTCCTCTCCTGATTCTAGGGAAAGTTCTGTCCTGAAGTTCCGGTAAATATGATCTTGAACTTCGGTAATGTTCGGTCGTGACTTTTTGAAGGTTCTACTTGCTTGAACTGCTTGCTCCCAATACTTCTGAAAAGTTTCTACCTGACCATCGGAGAAATTTTTTTTTGACGAAGTCTCTTCCACGGGTATTATCTTCCTGAAGCTCTGGGAAGTCGTCTTCTAAACTTTCCAGGATGTACCCTAAATTGTGGGGCTTTTACTCTTAAGAACCTAGGACTTATTCAGGGATATATTTCTAAATCCATAGTAAAAATGTACTGAAATGATGCATTTAGTAGTACTTTGTAAAATTCATAGTTTTAAGATTTATTTCCATAGCTCAGAACTTTTTCAGTTGTTCTGTCCCCCGAGTAGCAACCAACTGGGCTTTAGAACAACAAACTCAGCAACCCCTTTTTACGGTGATTTTTTTAACTTTCGTTGTGACTTAATGGCAAAGGATCAATATTACCAACGCTTTGACAATAATTTTTCACATGGGATTGAACCCTATCATAAATATGGACTCCATGTTACCTCGGAAAGGGCCTATACGATACTTATCTCCCGGCCCATTGTGTCTCCAAGTGGCCCACCGCATTCGTTTCTTCAAGGATTTCTACTTTAAATGATACCTACGATATTTTAAAAAAATATTTCAACAAAGCTTCTTACCGTATCTATAATACTGTTCAGATCCTTGTACGTTTTAAATCCGAAGTTCAGAGAATACCTTTATATGTTATTTAAAAAATATTTTAAATATCTGTAAAAGTCTGCAACATAAATAAAATGTCTGCAACAAAAATGAAAAGTCTGCAAATTTACAGATATGTCTGTGAATATGGCATCCCTGCGGTTAATATTCATTTTAAATATTTCTTTTAAGGCATCAGCGATCTCTCGAGCTTGGGCTTTCAAAAGTGGATTCGACTGAGCAAGGTACTTATGTCCCTGTTCACCAACCTTTTTCTGTGCCACAACACGAATCAGCTACTCTACTATATTCAAGTGTTGATGAAAGAAGGCAGGGCCAACTTTACGATCAGATCACACAAAGGACAGACGTGGATATTACGGTTGTCCACGATAGCATTGGACGCTTTGCCATCAACCATAACATAGTATGCGTTGACGTTAACGTGAAATGTAACGTTCTGAAATATAGAAGAAACATACAGTACTACTGTAATGTTCCTGAAGATTTGTTGTAGACGGTCGTTCGATAACGAAATGTCGTTTTTTGATCTTCTCAACCTCACAGTAGAGTGCTCTATACATCTCCTTAGTGCGTTGTTCAGTTTCCTTTGCCCAGCTCATCGATGTGTACGGTGATCCATGATCTTCTTCCAAGTGGACAAAAACTTTACCCCGAGCATTTGTTTCGCAAATTTTTGAACAGCTATGTTCTTACGGTTGCTCAACACGACACGTGTTTTAACAGTAAAGATTTTTCAACGGAAGCGGTCAGTTTCGGTTTTCCGGTGCCCTGCATAAACAATTAATCTGTTTGGCATTAACCTCACCAAAATTTCTCAGACCTCACAGATTGTCAGCCATATTCGTCAGAGATTAACGATGATGCGCTAATTTCTCTGCCGAACGCAGCAGATTTTCAAGCGATACATTTTTTACGAGGTGTTTGCTGTGCCTATCTCTGGTACTTTCGGACAGATCACTGAAACATCGACGTTTGACCTGTTGTACCTTATACCATTTCAGGACGGATTCCGCATAGTGACAAAAGGCCAAAACAGGCTGGAGAGTCGTGGCTTCTGATAAACAGTAGCAACCGCTTTTGCAGACATTCTTTCTCATTCACATCCTTATGGATAGTGACGAAATTTTTAGATTTTCGACCACAACTACATATGGCCTGCCAAATCAAATACTTCTTCGGGAATTTGGACACCTTCTTTGTCCGGAAATGCTCAGCAACGGCGTTTCTTTGCAAATTTTGTCTTCTGTGAAATTTTGTTTGTCATCACGTTTGGGCACCTTCAGTCCTTGGCTCTGCTTCACTTTTTATACTTATAATTTTGACTTTCCAGCTTTGCGAGCCACATTTCGCACAGAAAGATTGGGATTTTTCTTAATAATGGCTACCACCTTCTTGTCCATTTGTCGGGAGCATACTTTTCGATTTGTTCCACTTCCAACGTTCCGATCCATAGTCAAGCGCTGGTCAAATGATTTTCAAACACAAAATACGGTGCTTTTCGGTAATTTTGGTTTCTTGGAAAGATCGCGTACCGATAAAATCGGATTTTACTGCCCTTCATACAATATGCGTTCGCGCACTTCCACTTGATTCGACGCCATTTTACTGTATGTAACAAGAATATAAACATGTTGTACCACGAAATAAAGTGAGTTTATGATGTCATATAAGTGAAACGTTTCAGTGATCCGTGAAATAATTCAAAATCTACACTGCGAGAAAAATGTTCTAAATTTAACATGGACAGGCTTTACACATTTGCAACATATGGAGAAATGATGCTCATAAAACTTAAGTAAACTTCAATAATGAGTACAATTCAAACAAGCTCATGCTGGAGGACAGTGTGATTAGTTTTTGATACTGTCACGGTATATTTTGGGTTTCCAAATACACCAACTGCCTACTCTTGACATTGAACATAATTGTCCGAAAGTAACGAAGTAGACAACTTTAACTTCTATTATAGTTGTCCTAAAAGGACAACTGCAAAAAACAAAAAAGCTATATTACCGAGAAAAACGCAAACAAAATCCCTAGATTTTCTTCCAACTACGCACTGCCATGCTGGAAACGATCGCCGAGCTCGGAACGAGTCCTGTGAAACACGAGACGCATTCGGTTGGATTGCACGCATGCATCCAAGCATGCTTCTTTGCAACGTCAATCTGTATCTACCAGGATCGCCCGGGGCAACGGAACGAGACGGAGAAAGAGATTGCAGGAGGCAGCCCAGTCTCTCTCTCTGGTTATTATCCTACGCGTTTTTATCAATAAAAAAGAAGTTGAGAGTTCTTCCAAAGTGGTTGGAAATTTTTGTAACACACCTCGTGTTCCTTCTTATTTTTTTTGCTTCTAGGCTCAACCGTTTCTAGAGCGTGGGAACGGAACCCTTATGATTTCTACGTTACAATATTCCTTCTGCCGTTGTTGATGTCTAATTTTCTTTCATCCTCGAGTTCCTCCTTCGGGAGGAGACTTCTAATGATGATTCGTATTCTTCTTTTTCCTCCTTAGGTACTCGGCTCGGAGTTCATGTTTTCTATCCTCTTGTGATGCAATTTATGAGCTGTTTGTTGTCCCGAGGCTTTATTTTGGACCCGGAGGAATGCCGTGTGGATGGATGATTGCTTCTTGGTGCGATGTTGTTATTTAATTCATCTCGAGCCTACGGCATGGAGTTGACGATAATGAATTGATGTCAGGAGAGAGAAAAAATAAGGCGCGGGGTTCCGCCGGTCTGCGTCTTCCACAATTCTGGATCCTCTATCTCGCAGGTGGTGATTTCGGGATGTTGTGTGATTGATTATCGTTTTTGGATAGCTGATTTTGACCGTTGAATTTCAAGGGACACTTGGAACTACGGATAAAAGGCTACCGAAGGAGAGCTTTTGCATTTTGGGAACGGTGGGCAGTTAAAACGTTGGATGACTTCATGCTTAATCGGATTGAGCAGGGGAGAGAAATGATTTCCCGGAACAAATCAACGCAATTCTAAAATTTTTACCAGAAGTTTGAGATTAAGATTACCCAATCGGATGGTCTGTGTGTTTATTTTGCCCGACATACTTGGACCGGATCAAAAGCTATGATGGCAGAAGTCTGGTGCGGTCTTATGCATTTTTACGCCCGAGACCAAGCAAAGATGCTCCAAATATGTTGCAACTGTGTGAAGGGGAAGGGGAACCGGCCCCGATTCGGATTTGTTTATTGTTTCAATAAATTTCCCGTAGCTTATGCTAAGCATTATGCTTCCCGTCGGCGAACGAAACGAATGACCGATTATGCTCTCGCTATTTCGACGACTTGCATTATTAAACAAACAATGATGCTGGCTGTTGATTATGACGGGGCGGATGGTTTCTCCGGCTGACGAATGACGGAAAACATTATGGCCTGTGAATTTCCAGCACACACCTGTGCTGTGCGATTAAACAAGCCGCCGCCGACGGAAAGTATCATTTCTCAGACATTTCGAGGATGCTCATTAATAGTACGACTTGCGACCATTTGTCGGTGATGTCATCATAGTTGTTGATCTTCAAGGATAAGAACTCATTGCAAAATTCTCGCAACAATCTAACAGTTTGTTGGAGAATCTGATCCCCCCTCTCGGCACCAATCGACTCCGTTGGCTTTCCCACGAAAGTGGCGACCATATGGGACAAGATCGAGGGGCTCCAACGCAACGCCAACTGAGTGCCAACCGGAGATTTATAATCTTGTATTCGCATGCAGAGTTCCCTTATAGATCTCGTGCCCGGAGACTTCGAGCGTCAAGAATGCGGAAGTGGTGTCACTTTTCAAACCAGTTTGACTACTGCCTCCGCCGCCATCAACGACTGAGTTTACCGGTGTTAGTACACATGGCCGTGGTGGAGAGATTAATTTCTGCACACCCATCTCGAAACCGACCGACCAACGACGATAATCAGAACGTGAACATGAGGGGGAAGGAGTGAAGGAGAGAGAGAACTAACAGGAAATGTGGTGCCACACTTTAACAAGATAATTATTCCACCGAACAAGGAGAGCAAACCTACTGCTAGATCGAGTCGCAGATATCGGCTTCGTCGTAAATTGAACCGATTTCGGTTGACGTCTTGTAAGTATCGAACCAACTTAGGTCTGAAGGAATAGGAACTGATTAACACAAACGGTTTAGTAGGGGTAATCTAATCACTTTTCATGCCAACATCAAAACCGAAAAAAGAAGATCCTTGCCAACATCGGAAATCGCTCTGAATGTCCTATTGAGAGTGGTTTTGATCCTATCGAAGAGCTCGGCATCTCTCTGAGCGGCCAAAAAAAAAAATGAGGGATTAGCTGCGTCGGATTTTTCTTCCCTTATCACATTCGTTTTGTTCTACTCTTCTTTGGTTTATTCCACCGGGAATAATCATTCACTTGGCATTGATGGTTCGGAGGAAGAATAGTGGAAGGACATTTCAAACATTCTAATACACTCAAACCTTGTTTAACTAGTTTTTAACGATCAAAATTTTGAAAAAAGTGAGCGTTACGCTAAAGTGTAGGGTGAACGCTAATAACTCTCGTTCAACTGAGCACAACGACTTCATTCATACACCATTTTAGATAAGAAAAACTTGCAAAATTTTTGGATTGAAATTACAATTCAGTGCTATTGGTATAAGTAGTTCAATTCATGACGCGATCATACGTCTTTGTTTTCTTAAACTGGGGTACAATTTAAAAAAATGTCTATTGCGACCGTCACGAAATGCGGTCAGGTTTTGAGCGTTAATATCTCAGTCGTTTCTAAACATTTTTCTAAATGTTTTCACTAATCAGTCGAAAAATATATTTCTGTCGTCGATTCCATCAATGACAGCTATTGATTTTATACACTTAAACTATTTAAGTTAACTCAATATGAAGTGATGTCCTATAATGTCCGTTTTCCAGAGTAAATTTACCAAATATACTAGTACTTTCAAGCACAGATTCCATATTTAAGTAAGGAAAGTCTCCTAGGCAACCATGAATTTTAAAAAAGGGGGACACCTTCACTTTTGTAACTTCTTGATTCAGTTTTCAGTCAGAACCGGTTGTTGAGCACATTGTACAGTGGCAGGCACGAACACGGTTGGAGGTCGCAAGTTGGGGGTCAGCAGTTGTTGTCCAGAGATGCGTTGGTGCAATTGGCTGTTGGTGCCGATGCTCCCGCCAACCTTACTGCGAGAAACATGGATGCTAAAATCTACGAGCTGGCGGGAAACGCCAACAACGAAACATGGATCATCCACGTCATCTGCCGATATGCCAACAGTATCCGACGAGAACTGAACCAGAGAAAGCTGAGTTCAATCGCGAACTGTTCTCCCCTCTACGATCCGTCCTTCTCAGGACGACCTAAATCAGTTTGCCAACTAAAGAGTTTGTTTGGTTGAATTTTTATTTTGTGCTGTTTGAAATTCCAACTACTACCCTGGTGAACCAGCTGAACAAAATGTAAATGACAAAGAACGTTGAACAACCAACGAATCAAATTCTGTTACATCCCGCTGTTTTCTGGTATGTGATAATTTCCCTCTACAGATCATCATTCTTCTATAACAGTTGTTGTAATCGCTAGTATTTTCTCTTCCAATCATGCAGCGAAAATTGTTTCTTCGTTTTGTTGCTGAGTAGTGTCCCTACCATTCGATAGGAATCAAACAATTTTGAGAAAGTCGAAGTGAAATGTCGCAGCATATGGCTGCATAATATGTGGTTCCATACCTGTATTCCACGTTATCTAAGTGACACCTCTCAGCCATCATAAATGCAACTGAGCCGTATCAATGATTACCCAACGGCTCTTTTCAGGGCTCACCAAATTCTATCTAATGAGTTTACTATAGAATTTTCTCACATTCTTACTCTCTAATGCTGGTCTATTAACACTAAGCTAGTGCGACCTGAACTACCGTCTATTGGCTGGGTAGAGGTCAAAAAATTTCGAAAAATAGCAACCATCACGAATATTTCAACACTTTGAACACTAACAACATCATTCGCGTGTTGATGTCATGTTTTTGTACCTCGCTTCTGGAAGTAACGATCTTTGATGCAGGTGCATAAGCAGATATTATATCATCTGCATGCGAAGCGCCAGGACGACAATATTTATTGCTGGCAAATGACGTATACGCTGAAGGTGATTGACCGATCCGTAGCGGGACAGGCTTTAGAGATGGACCAGATGTAAGTTTGAAACGAGCGGAGGGCATTTGAACGGTAGTATACGATGCCCTCCGCTCGTTTTCAAACTTACATCTATTCAATTTCAAGAGCCTGCCGTTCCCTTACGGATCTATCAATACGCTGTTCTCATGTCTATTTATTCCAGCAGTCAAAATCACTGTCCGCTCTAGCGTCGCATGGAGATGATAAATTATCTGCTTCTGAAAAAAACTTCATCAACTTTATCATTTCTCGATAGATTTTCGAGATTCTGTCAAGTTAATGTTCAAAAATATCATTATTAATTGACTTTGAGTTTCTAAACAGACTTTCAACAATCTATAACGCGATAAAGATAATGGTCTCCAGCGAGTCGATCATATCAACACAATCACCATTACCAGCACAGCAATTGCCCTTTCATCATACCAACATTTAAACCCATTATAGGACCACCAAAAGAGTTGTTAGAGGAATTTATAGAATTTTCTAACATATGTACTTACTTATCTATGCCGGCCCAACGTCTCATTAGAACAGCACCTACGTTGCAATGTTGCTCTACGAAACAAACGAAACTAATCTAACATTTTCACCCATGTTAGGCAGTTTTGAGAGAAGGACAAATCGTTAGAACCAGATCAAAGCAATAGGTAGTATAAGAGCACGATCGGTTGCATAACCTTTTACCTGTCAAGGGGGTATCCTCCCCCTTGCCTGTATTGGGTAGCTTGGTATACTACCGTTCAATGCCATCCGCTTGGTTTCAAACTTGTATCTTTCAATTTTCAAAGCTTGCCGTTGCCCTATACGGAACTATCATTACACTTTCTCTTCATCTTCTATTCGTTTTAGCAATAAATTACTGCGCATTCCTAAAACCTTGCATGGGGATGAGGAATTATCAACTTCTGACAAATTTCATCAATTCAATCATTATAATAAAGCTGCAATTAAAAATAATAATAATATTCATTACATTGCTACGTAGGCTTACGTCAATTTTGCGTTCAACCCTATTGGGCTGTCCCTTATAGTTGTTTACTCAAAAGTGATCTACTTTTGATCCTATACAAATCTCCGTATGAACAGATTGAAAATATGTTTTTCCCTATCGGAGTCCTCAATAACGGGTAACAAATGGCTCAAATTATCGTCTTCTTTTTATTTCTTTTTAGTTTTATTCCATGTTGAATACAGAAATAGCCACACCCCTCAGCTGCAAAATTATTTTTCTTTGTTGCCGGTGTTTGATTTGATAACTGAGACCAGTCCCCTATATGGAATTATTTATCGTACCGTATTTTCATGCCTCTCTTCATCCAGGGCTATGCTATCAACGTTACACAGTGGAGAGTAATGGTTACAGCAACTTAATTGTGACCTATTTGAGTCACAAAGCAGTCACTTTAATTCGTCTGTGACAAGTGTGCTACTGGGCGCAAGGCTGGGAGCAGGTCACTTTTTAGTAACTTGGTCCCTATATTGAGTCTAGTTACTAAAAAGTCACTATTTGCATCCACTAAAGTCATTATTTTTGTACCGCCGATTGTGAAAACTTTTAAAAAAATTGCTTGTACCTATTGTACAGTAGTCAACCAAATTGAGCGATCTGGCCACACTATATACCTAGTTAGTGTCGAGAAATATACACCCAAAAACAAGATGCCCTGGTGAACGCTGCCCTTCCCTGAATGTCCTGTGAGATCAACTTACATAGACACAAACTTGGGATACTTGCTATAACAGACAGCTAACTTAACCTAGCCCATAAAGCTATTGTTACAATTGTAGACCTCAGGTTTTGAAGGACAGTTTGAATGACCTGAAACTATTAAGGTTATCCTATGCTATCTATGGACGTTTCAGAATATTAATTTAATATGTTTGAATATTTATCGTAGCTTTGTACAGCCCAAAAGGTAGCTACCGTATATCTTATGTTCTGAACTTCGTCTCAGTTATTATGAACTAGAACATCCCGAGATAATATTATAATGACTGGTGAGCTTACGGAAGCTTCACTGAATGTGAATCTTATAGAGTTTGAGCTGTTTAGTGGAATACCTGTAACTAGAAATGAGAAGAAAATTGATATTTTCCATTTGCTTAATTCGTCATGCTGCATCTTGACAGATACGTATTTCGTCTACTGTGTACGACTTTTCAGTGTCGTGTGTTAACAACTGATCAGATCTGCACATTGTAGACTGAACTACGCCTATCCGTCAAGATAAGGAGTAGTTGGAATCAAATGGAAAATACTAATTTACCTTCTCATTTTTAGTTTACTGATCGTATTTGAATGCATATCGCAACCTTTCATATATTATAAAGCTAACTCTACAACTATAGCTCCTAAATTTTGAACCCAAGGGCAGTTTTGATAACCTAGAACGTACCAAGATGTCTCCCAATATCGGTTGACCTAAAAAGGACTCACTTAATTTGGTCAAATACATATTGTTGCTTTGTTTAGGCTAAAAAAATTAGATTTTAAGTTACAATTCAACACTTAAAATCTACAGCTGTAGATTTTATATTTTGAATTCAGGAAAGTTTGGATAAACTATGAACATCCAAGATTATCTATAATGTCTGTTGTCTCTTCCAAAATATTCAATAAGTTTCAATACACATCGTAACTTTGCGTAGCCCAGAAAGCTTTTGTACGTCCCATGTTCTGATCTTAAGAATAGTTTGGATGAACTGGGAACATGTCACATTGCTTTGTAATGTGCTTTGACTATTAGAATGTTAATTGAATATGATTGAATATTTTAACGTAGGACTACGTTTTTCTTTTCTATACCGGGTGCCGTTTAAAAATTTTAGAAAATGAGAGCGTTACGCAATGTGAAAGGTTTTGAACGCTTATAACTCTCGTTCGGCTAAACAGAATGACTTCATTCATGCATCATTTATCAAGAAGACCTGCCAAATTTTTCGCATTAAAATTTGAATGAAGTTCAATTAGTATAAGTAGTTCAATTTTTCATTTGAAAATGACCTTCTTTTGCTCTCATACAAATTTGCATATCAACAGGTTGAAAAATGTGTTTTCCCTAGCAAGGTCATAGGGAACGAGTAAAAAATGTCTTCTTCTTCTTCAAAATAACTTTTCCTCGTCTCACAACAATTTCTGAACGCACAAAGCTATTGGTCGAAAATGACATCATATTTGCGCTACGCTCTGATTGGTTCATACTGCCACAGTAGCCTTGCCAGCAATTATGGAACATGTGGAAACGACCGAAGGAAGACCAACAATCAGTTGTCGCTGTGCATCCGTATGCGACAGACGTGTTTGGCGAGCACGTTGTAGAAAACGCCGCCCGTGAAAAGAAGAAGACCACGTCACCTGCAGATGGCCAGCAATAACGATGAGGAGCTGAATTAAAAAAGAAAGCCTAAGGAGCATCGCCAAGTATTTCCCCTCCGTCAACTTAATCCGTCCTTTTCAGGACGACCATATCAGTTTACTATCTAAAGAGTTTGGTTGAAGTTTTCTCTTGTGCTGTTTGAAATTCAGTTACCGCGTCACGGCTGAACATAGCATTCATTAAACGCCGCGTTTCGGAGAATATCACAGATAACCATGAACAACTAACGAACGAAATTCTAGAAGGGATAATTCGAGCCGAACTGCGACACGTCGGAGACCGACCGTGTGATTGAGTTCGCCATATTTCCTAGTTGTACACACCAGATTAGTTGGGTGGCAAGCAAATTAGGCATATGCCTGTTAAGAAAATCATCCATCTAGCGTGCACTAATTCAAACTAATTACTGTGGCACAATGACTAAAGTTCGTCCTCTTTGATGCAATTTGTATCACACTGCCGTCGTTGGTACCGCCTTCTTTTGTTCAATAGAATCCGACGCCACAAACCAGCTTTTGGCAGAAATTTTGATTCAGTCTTTCAAAAGTCGTGAAGCTGTGTAGTAACTGTTGCAACGCAGTAGGCGGCAGCATGCATCCTGGCGAGAAGTTGTTGCAGAGAGAGGCGTTGGTGCAGTTGGCTGTTGGTGTCGATTCTCCTATCAACATCGCTGCGAGAAATATGTTTGCTGACGCCTGCAATTTGGCGGGAAAAAGCCGCCCGTAACGAGACAAAAAGCCCAAGTGGAATCGCAAACTATTTCTCCCCCGTCAACTAAATCCGTCCTTTTCAGGACGACAATATCAGTTTTTCAACAAAAGAGTTCGTTTGGTTGAATTTTTCTATAGTGTTGTTTGTAATTGAACATAGCATTCATTAAACACCGCGTCCCGGGGTATATCACAAAGAACGTTGACCAACTAACCAACGAAATTCTAGAAGGGATAATTCGAGCCGAACTGCGATACGTCAGAGACCGGCCCTGTGGTTGATTTCGTTGTAGTTTCTAGTTGTGCCTAGCAGATTAGTTGCTGGCAGTAGCAAGCAAATTAGGCATATTTCTGTTAAAAAAAATTATCCGTCGAGCGTGCACTAATCAAAACTAATTATTGTGGCGCAATAACTGAAGTTCGTCCCCTTTGATGCTATTTTATTCACATTGACTTCGTTGGTACCGCCTTCTTTCGTGAAATAGCATCCAGCACGCCATTACCACCTCTTAGCAGAAAATTTGATTCAGTCTTCTCGGACATTCCCCTCTCGGCGACGGATGCGTGTTCTTTCTGTTTGCAGATGACACAGCCATTGCCGTCAAGGGCCGAAAGTCCCTTGAAATCACCACCAAACTCCAGCGATCCCTAGACACCTTTGCTGACTATGCTAAAATCTGGAAAATCAAAATCAATGCCTCCAAAACCCAAACAATAATGTTTCTGCACCGATATTCCGACAAACGCAAGCCCCTCCGGATTGCACCATTATCATGGACGGCACAAGGGTTGAGTGGTCCGCCAAAGTCATCTACCTAGGGTTGATGTTTGATGAAAAGCTCCTCTTCCGCTCGCATATAGATAGGGTCGTAGCTAAGTTTTCCGCCCTAGTTAGGTGCCTGTACCCGCTAATTTGTCGCAGATCCCACCTCTCTAGGACTAACAAACTGGCCGTCTACGAACAAATCATAGCACCCGCGCTACTTTATGCAGCGCCGGTGTGGGAATCATGCGCGCAGACCCACAGGAACAAGGTCCAAGTCGCCCAAAACCGTGCTCTGAGGATGATCCTGGATCGTCCTTATGACACCAGGATCACAGACCTCCACCAGGAGGCAGACATCTTAAAATAGACGAAAAAATAGCCACAATCACAAACAAATTTGTACAGAAATGTAGCACTTCCGAGCATGCTCTCGTCAGCAGCTTGTATATAGTAGGTTAGATGTAAATAGTAGGATTAGTGTAAATAGTAGGTTAAGATAGAAGTAGTTTTTTTAGGTAGTCTTTCCAATTTTAAACCAAACCAACTCCACCAAGGTGGTACACACTCAAACAAGCCTTCAAGGCTAGAAACTTAGAATAATAATTAATTAATCACACTATCAAAGATGAAAAGGAAAACCTGCATCACTTGCAAAACTGAAATCCCATGTAAAACCCAAACAAAACGCAGAAATATAAGATCTTTAAGTAAGTAAGTTGATTCAGTCTTTGGCAGTCGTAGTGCTGTGCAGAGCCACACTGCTGTAGCAACGCAGTAGGCGAGCGAGCACACTGGAAGGTGCACTGGTGAGCAGTAGAGTACTCCAGAGAGATTGGTGCAGTTGGCTGTTTGGGTCGATACACCCGTCAACCTCGCTGCGAGAAGGAAGGCTGCTTAAGCCTATGAGTTAATGGGAAAAAGCCACCCGTGACAACAACGGGACAAGAATCATCCCACGTCACCAAGAATACCAAGAAGAAACCCCAAATTCAATCGCGAACAATGTCAACTAAATCTGTCTTTTTCAGTACGACCAAATCAGCTTGCTTAATAAAGAGTTTGTTTGGTTGAATATTTCTATTGTGCTGTTTGAAATTTTAATCATTCGATAGGAATCAATTAATTTTTAGAAAGTGAAATGTCGCAGCATATGGCTGCAAGTATGTGGTTCGATAGTTATCTTCTACGCGTTAAAGATTGTGGCCCTTCAACCAGCGTAGAAAATACAACCAGGGCCGTGTCATTATTAAAACCAAACGGTCCTTTTTAGGGCCCCCAAATGCTATCTAAAGAGTTAACAATAGAATTTTCTTACTTATTTACTTCCCAATGCTGGTCTATTGCTCAATTAGCACTATTTCGACCTAGACGTCTATCGGCAATAATAGACTTTGAATCCCCAAACAGACCACAACCATCTGCAGCAAGGTTTGAATGAAGAAAACGTTTAGCACTTCATCTACCAGGTGCTGAAGCATTTTAACCCGATTCGGTCGTTTCTTCCAAAGCGATAAGCATTATGAACAGCTTCGTAAATGACATTTCCGAGTGGATTGAAAGAGTAGCTGCTCGACTGACTTAAATAAATTGGCGGATGGCCCTGACGTCTCTGGAAACTCAAATCGCCTTTCAATCATGCTGCCGGGAGAGCTAGCCAAACACGAGGATTCCGAGCGAACCGAAGCCGTGGCCAAGTAAACCAGCTTCATGACGAAGTGAGGTGGTGGCCGTAGCTGTTCCCTTGAACTCAAAATGGCCCTTTTCAGGGCCATCAAAACAACTGGAAAGAGAGTTGACATTTCTATGGGAGTGCTGTGGGCTTGGTTTTGGAGTGTTTGATTGCGAATATAAGCTGTAATGTTTTCGACATTAGCAGTGTTGTACACACATAGGCCTAGTAGAAACCGTATGCAATTGGGGGTGAACGAAACCAGCCTCTTGGGTAAAAGTTTCCCTAATGACCAATAACTCATTCGCACTACAAGGTACACTCAGTAGCAAAAAAAAAGCCGAGCAAAATTTTCTTCCAAAAAACGCGTTGTTCAACCTTCTGTAACTTTGTCAATTATCAATATATTTGGCTTAATTTTGACAACGTTATAACTAATATTTCGACCTTATGTGACCAAAATTTTATATTGATAAAGTTTAGAAATTTGAAGTTATCATAACATATGTGAAAAAAGCCATTTTGGATATACCAATTTCAAAAAACCGTATTTCTGTGAAAAATTTAGTTAGCATATTAAAAATTTCTCCATGACTTGAAACAATACAGAAATTTATGTGGACAAAATTTGAACTGTTTCCATCAAGTGGTTTGGACTACAGCTGGCGTCAAAGTTGAGGCTCCAACATGAGTATTTTCCTTTTTCACCCAATATTGACCACGCTGAACTATCGGTGCAAA
>JASCZW010011848.1:0-30609 GCA_034211315.2 Aedes japonicus
AATGGTGACATAATAATTTTCTTGAAAGTTTCTTTAAAACTAATAATGGGGCACAAGACTAATAATGGAGCACAAGCTAGAAGCATTTTTTATACTTCTCCATTGTACGGTAAAACTCTTACATTCTCAAAATTAGGGACCTAAAAATCGTTGGACAAACGGTTGAGAGCAGTGCGAAAGAAGCTGCAGTGGACGAAAACGTCTGCCATTCCAGAACCTTTTAGAAAGAGTCAACGACAGGTGAAGTAGGCATCTATCTAAAGAGCCACTCGAAAGGCTTTTGCGATCGGCGGAAAAAGCTGCTCACCACAATTCTTCCTCAGCCACAGCGAAGCTTCTAAAATATCTCAGAACGAATGCTGACAAGTGGGCTTCTGATATGTTACAGAACCTTAACCAAACTACACGAGCCTTCAGCGGAAATGTCTCTTATGTTGAAAACGCGGCTTAGCCTCAGTATACGGAAGTACCAGGCTGTAGCAGAAATTATCCAAGAATGTTTTTGGAATTAAAATGTTGAAACCGTGGGAAGATGTAATGCAACTTTCGCAATGAAAACAATCACTGAAATTTCAGCTCTGAACTGGGATAAGGGTTGTCCATCGATTCATGTGAAGTTGAGGGATATGATTGCCAACGATGTTGCAAGAATGATCCAAATTGAGGAAGTTGGATTAAAGATGAGTGCACTTTCTGAAGGTGTGGCGGAAACAAAAGTCGCTTGTGTTTTGAACGTGGTGGCTGAATTAGATTCCGCAACAGGGTTCCCGCATTACGATCAAGCTAAGATCTTGGGAAAAGATGACTCCTACTCACAGAACACATAATGTGTTTTAAGTTGTGGGTTAATCCAAGTCCCCAGTCAGATGTTTTCTGTCGTACACTGTCTATGAACTGGGTAAAAGAAACCGCAGATATGACGAAAAGCATGTTCATTGCTTTCATAGACGAGGTTACCAACATCAACACGGCCAATAGTTGGTAATCGAAACACGCATGCCTGTCAGGTTGCCGGAAATCCAGCCCAAACACATGGAGCTGTTAAGGCAAAAGCACGAGAACTCGCGGATAAAACAGAGGTATATTTCAACATAAATGTTAATCGTCCGAGGACATGAGGTAGCGGTACGTGTAACCATGGGAACACGGCACGGACTCAGCTATCAGAACCTGCAAAATTTTCCAAAATACTTGGAATTAGCCAAGGACTCGTGGAACATTTGAGAATGATCGTTGGCGTTATTGGCGTTGTTTGGCGCTATCTTCAAATATTCTTGATAACAAGAAAGCTGAAGAGCATATAATACCATCGAGCTACAATTAAGAGAAGAATTTCCATTTATAAGGAAGCTACCACCTTGCATTCAAAAATATAGCCATATGCCGGAATTTATAAGAAATCTAGTGAGTATCTAATGTTTCCTTTTATTTCGTACATATAATTCCAAAAAAAACAAACGGCATAGACTGTTCCAAGAAAGTATAAGCACAATTTCAAAATAACAAAAAAGTCATGTTTTTTAGTTTTAATAATTTTATTTGGCAAATCATATTTGTATTTGTGTTTTATATGATATTTTACTCTCGTTTAATCAAAATATTTAATCATAGCCAAGACACCTAATTTTTCCTCGGACATGACCCATAAGCTTCTGCACAGTGGTTCCTCCCCCTTTTTGACCACTTTTGGCCAATCTTTTTAAATTTTTGGATGTCGTCCGCTGGTTTTATGAATTTTCGAAGCTTTGCTTTGGTTAAAGCCCGAAATAGTCTCGATTGGCCTCCGGGCAGTTCGGTGGATTCATGTCTTTTGGCACGAAACATACATTTTGACTTTTGTACCATTCTAAAGTGTCCTTTGCGTAATGACATGACGCCAAATCAGGCCAAAACACTACTTGACCTTCGTGCTGCCTGATCATCGGCAATAATCGCTTCTGGAGACATTCCTTAACGTATTTCTGAGTGTTCATCGTCTCCATTGTGATGTACGGACTAGATGTTTTACCACACTCGCATATTGCCTGCCAAACCATAACCTTCTTACCAAATTTTTCGGTAAAAATTGCCTTCTCCGTTTCGGGGATGTCTTTGTCTTCGCTTACAGTATAGAATTGTGGTCCAGGAAGCGTTTTGCAATCTAGTTTCACATACGTTTCATCGTCCATTATTATGCACCCAGAATTTCTATACAATAACGAATCGTAGAGTTTGCGGGCCCATGGTTTCACGGACGCGGCCTGTTTTGGGTTCCTTTTGGTTTTTTTTTCTGCTTCCGGTATGTTTTTAGCCCAAGTCATGACGTTACTCAAATAGGTCCCTAGTTTTTTCGCAACATCCCGAACGGAAGTCGCTGGTTTTCGCTTGTAGGCATCCCTGATCTTTATCTCGATATCCGGACTAACAGGACCGGATTTCCGACCACTCTTCGGCGCATCTTCAAACGTACAATGTTCTCTATATTTTAGAATCGCAGATCGTACCGCTCGGACGCTTACACCACCTTCCTTGACCAATTTTCTCAAGCAGAGTCCGCTCACAGTGCACCATTTGTGCACGGTACTTTTTCGTTGTTCCGGATTAAGACCGCGCATTTTGGTAGGTAACACAAAACTGAGCACTTTTTTGATGCTTTGTCATTCAGAAATGTGTAAACAAAAGGACGCAGCCAAAACATGTTGAAATATTTCATTATATTCAAAGTGACCGTTAAAATAAGGTGTGTTTATACTTTCTGGGGCAGTCGTTAGTGTCTGCCCCATGAATCAAAACACGATGTACGCTGGATGGCATTTTGTAACAGCCGTACAGGTTCACATATTGCTAACTATAAATTTCCATGCAACATATGTTAATATTGTAATGTTAATATATAAATAATAATATGCATATGTAAATATATAAATGTAAATAGAAAAATGTACATATAATGAAGTAAATAAATGTAAGTAAACAAATATGAATATGTCAACACAAGCAAACAGACATAACACTTGCAGTTTTTTCATCTATTACGCTTTAAATGGTCAATTCAAATGTTTCTTAGTTGGTAGTATCGCCACAGATTGTGCGTATACTCGATTTTCTTACGTTGAACGTTAACACACTTCTGCCATCTATTCAGCTTAATCATCCATCACAGTGCACTATGGTCCAGATCACGAATTTACGAGGAAACATGCTCTCAGCAAAGTGATGTTCAACAACATGGTTTGTATAACTAAGGATCATTTTTCGATGTTGGTTAAAATTAGGGTGGTGCCCATTTTCACGGAAATACATAGACTAACTTTTTTATTTGCAGAAACAGACGTTTACATTCTTAGGCAAAGTTGTAGCACAAAAAATATCATGGAATTTTCATACAAACATTTTTTTTTGTGGCATGAAAATTGACCGATTTAGAGCAATTTTCCCTCATCAACTTAGGGTGTACCATGCAAAAATGTTTTTCTTGCCCTAACTTTTTTATTTCAATTCCCACCGTACAGTTGTATTGCAACGAGTTTTAGAACTTTTAAAGACGCGTACTTTGGTGTACAAACTTTGCCGCTAGCTTTAACCAATCAATAGTTATTGAAGTTTTTCTAAAAAAATACGCCCTTTTCAAATGTTGATTTTCATGATTGGGGCAAAAAAAAACAAATTAAAGACGTCATTTGGAAGGAAAATTTATATTGTTTAACATATGTGAAAACTAGAGATATGTTATTTCTGTATCTTGAGAAAAGGACATTTGAATCTGGGATGGTTTTGGAACAAAAACTTCAATAACTATTGATTGGTTAAAGCTAGCGGCAAAGTTAGTATATCAAAATACGCGCCTTCAAAAGCTCTACAACTCGTTTGGACAAAGTACTACGATAGAAATTGAAATAAAAAGTTAGGACAGAAAAACTTTTTTTTATGGTACACCCTAAGTTGACGAGGGAAAACTTGCTCTAAATGGGTCAATTTTGAACCTTAAAAAAAACTGGTGGTGAAACTTGAAATAAAAATGAAGGCCAATTTTTAAGTTGAATAATATTAGGGTGGTCCCCATTTTCACGGAAATACATAAACTAACTTTTTTATTTGCAGAAATAGACGTTTACATTCTTGGACAAAGTTATAGCGAAAAGTTTTTATGGAATTTTAATGACATTTTTTTTTGTAGCTTGAAAATTGACCGATTTAGAGCATTTTCCCTCATTAACTTAGAGTGTACCATATAAAATTTTTTTTTGCCCTTACTTTTTTATTTCAATTTCTATTGTTAAATTGTGTACAAAGAAGTTGTGAAACTTTTGAAGGCGCATATTTTAATATATTAATTTTGCCGCTAGCTTTAACCAATCAATAGCTTTGAAGTTTTTCTTCTTAAACCATCCCAGATTCAAATGCAATTTTCTCAAGATACAGAAATAACATATCTCTAGTTTTCACATATGCTAAACAATATAAATTGTTCTTCCAAATGACGTATTTCATTTGTTTTGTGATTGCTCCAATCATGAAAATCAACATTTGAAAAGGGCGTATATTTTTAGAAAAAACTTCAATAACTATTGATTGGTTGAAGCTAGCGGCAAAGTTTGTATACCAAAGTACGCGTTTTTGAAAGTTCTAAAACTTGTCAGAATGCAACTTTACGGTGGAAATTGAAATAAAAAATAAGGGCAAAAAAACATTTTTTCATGGTACACCCTAAGTTGATGAGGGAAAATTGCTTTAAATCGGTCAAGTTTTAAGCTACAAAAAAAATTATATATTAATTCCATGAAATTATTTGCGCTACAACTTTGCCATAGAATGTAAACGCCTGTTTCTGCAAATAAAGAAGTAAGTTTTTGTATTTTCATGAAAATGGGGACGACCCTAATTTTAATTAACATAAAAAAATGGGCCTTAGTGATACAAACCAAGTTTAGGCGCTGGGAGCATGTTTCCTCGTAAATTCGTGATCTGGACCATAGTGCAGTGGTCCAGAATGCGAATTCAGCTGGAAAGATATATTTTCAGCCTAAGTATGAAGTATTGGAGCAAAATTGTATTGCACAAAGTTTTTTTCTAATAACAAGGCGCTTCTTTTGGAGTGAATGGAAACTAAGGTGGTCCCTATTTTCAGAGAAATCGAAAATCTAACTTTTTAATTAGCATAACTTGCATTAATCAGAATAGTTGTTGAATAAACGATTTCAAGCAACTTTTACGGCATAATTTTTTCTGTACATTTCAATATGACCTAATTAGAGAATTTTTTCCTACGTAGCTTAGGGTGTCCCTAGAAAAATCAGTTATTTTGCTGTAACTTTTTTATTTCAGATTTTTCAGCAAAGTTGTCGTGCCATTGATTCTAGAACAATAAAAGTTACAACTTTTGGTGTACTGAAATTATCTCTATCGTATATCAGACAAATGTTATTATGGTTTTTGTAAACAAAACAGGCCTTTTCAAATCTTGGTTCGGGACAAACCAAAATATATTGCTTATCGTTTTTTTTGTTTGCATAACTGGTTGAATTGTTTTTAAATAAATTATCTAATAGATAAATTGTCTAGGTCAAACCTTTGTATGAGTAAGTGGCGGGACCATCATCATCATCATCTGAAAACTGGAGATAGGTTATAAAAATCGTCTGAAGACAACGTTGTTGCAAAATTGAAAATAAAAAACTTATGGCAAAAAACTGTTTTTTTCTGTCGGGACACCTAAAATAATGCTCCGAATTGTCAAATAAAAAGGTACAGACAAATTTATACCATTAAAGTTGCTTGAAATTATTAATCCAACAATCTCCAGTTTTCAGATATGATATGCAATAATAAAAACCCTTTCAAATGCTGTTCAGAAATAATGTTTTGGTTTGCTTCAACTAGAAAAACCAACATTTGAAAAAGGCCTATTTTGTTTACAAAAACCATCATAACTTTTGTTTGCAATACGATACAGACAATTTCAGTACACCAAAAGTTGTAGCTCTAATTGTTCTAGAATCAACGGCAAGACAACTTTGCTGTAAAATTTGAAATAAAAAAGTAACAGCAAAATAACTGATTTTCATAGGGACACCCTAAGCTACGTAGGAAAAAATGCTCTAATTCGGTCATATCAAAAGGTACAGAAAAAATAATTCCATCAAAGTTGTTTGAAATCATTTATTCAACAACTTTTCTGAATAATGCATGCTTTTATTTCTGCAAATAAAAAAGTTCGATTTTCGATTTCTCCGAAAATAAGGACCACCCTACTCAGGTAACCAATAAGCAGTTCCAAAGCGTCTTAACGACAGCCTATCAAGCAATTAAGGCGCCTCAAATGCAACAAAAGTGCGCTTTTGGCCCAATATACGGCTGCTTTACTGCAATGCTATGATAATGCTTCATTAATGCAATTTTGCAGTCGAAATGCTTATTACAGGCTACAAGCATTAAAATAGCTTTTGAAATTCAACTTTACAAAAGATAGCATTCAAAATGCTGATATAATGCTAGTATAATGCTTGTAGCTTCTGAAATGCGGATTTGGGGTTGTTTTACCTATTCAGCTCCAAGTAGCACAAGGCTTGTAGACAATAGCATTATTTATGTGAAAATTCCAGGGAAATCGAATGGAAGGAGTCATCTGCCGCAAAATTCAGTGGACGGAGATAATGAGCTTATTTTACCCCAATTCCACCGTATTTTCGAATAATGGTCGGAGGAGTCTGCGGTAGTCAAAATAAACCTATTCTTATGAAGAATTTCCCTAGAAATCGAATGAAGGTGGTTGCAGCCACCGCACGGGTCGGGTAACGGAGATATTGGTGATTTTACCCCACTTCCCCCATGTTTTCGAATATTGTTCATTAAGGGGTCTGCGGTAGTCAAAATAGACCTATTCATATGTAGAATTTCCCTAGGAATTGAATGGAAGTGATTTTAGCCACCACACGGGCCGAAAAACTAGAGCATGTCCACTATGTCTGAAACATGATGAAAGAATCGGACCATCCTTCTTTCATACAAGATTGAACTTGGTAGAAGTCCTACGAAATTCTGCTAAGAAAGCTGTTCCTAGCCATCCAGCCATGTCCCACCCCAGAAGCCATCAAGCGGCAAAAAATTATTCAGGAAGCATGACCTAGAGTTCGAAATGCAGATGCTACAATTCTGTGTATCTCACGAACAGGAACACAAAAACATTCCCCAATAAGGCAAAAAAGGTGACGAATATAGAGAAGATGAGCGACAACTTTGAGTGAAGATAGATTATCTGACGGTAATGGATAATATCAGCGCCAACATTTTATTAGGGCGAATCTGCTTTTGTAAACAAACACTCTGTCTGCTAATTTATCGGAAGTTGAATACAGTTCCTTCAAATTGAATATATCAGAGGATAGAGATAAAGCTCCTTTTCCTTAAGAAGTGCTTAATTTGTATTTGTGACCTTTTACTCGAGAGAAAATGACTACGAAAGCCATTGTTTACAAAAGCAGATTCACCCTAATCTAATGTTGGCGCTGATATACTTTTTTGTGGTGGTCCGAAAGGGCCCAGCTAACTTGCTTTATTCCAATGACATCTGAAAAGCGTATGGATAAATGGGCAATATTCCGAAAATATGGGGAAACGAGGTAAAATCAGCACTATCTCCGTTTCCCGACTCGTACAGTGGTTACAACTACTTCTATTCGATTCCTAGGGAAATTCTAAAGAAGAATTGGCCTAGTTTGACTACCGCAGACCTTTCCGACCTTAGATTAATGAACAATATTCGAAAACATGGGGGAAGTGGAATAAAATCAGCAATATCTTCGTTACCCGACCCGTGCGGTGGCTGCAACCACCTCCATTCAATTTTAAGGGAAATTTTTCTTGAGAATAAGTCTATTTTGACTATCACAGACCCCTCCGTTCATAGATTAATCAACAATATTCGAAAAATGGGAGAAGTGGGGTAAAATCACCAATATCTCCGTTACCCGACCCGTGCAGTGGCTGCAGCTACCTCCATTCGATTTCTAGGGAAATTCTACATAAGAATAGGCCTGTTTTGACTGCCGCAGACCCCTCCAAGCATAGATTACTGGGCATCATTCGAAAATACGGGGGAATTGGGTCAAAATAAGCCCAATATCTCCGTTCACTGAATTTTGCGGCAAGTGGGTCCTCTTCCATTCGATGTCCCAGGAAATTTCACATAAAAAAAATGCTGTTGTTCACTAACCTTGTGCTACTTGGAGCTGAATTATCGAATTCTTTCGCGATTCTTGTACTTTTTTCCCACTGTGCATTGGTTAGCAATTTGAGCGTTGCTTGTTCTATTTTGTTCGTGATTTTTAGTCTCAAATCGTGGAGTGATAATAAACCTAACCTTTAAATCATATGGAAAAAGGACTCCCTCCAGTTTCACCTTAAGAGCAATGGAGCTCAACTGGAAAAGCTTTTTAGTTTCTGTCATTCCATCTGTCACTCGGTCGATGGTCGGAATGAATCAGTTCATTTTCCGCCAAACTCAATGCCTAAAGGCTCAAACGTAATGTGGACGGAAACGGAACGGAAACGGCAAGTTTGACAGGTGTCGCAAATGACGTCGATATGTCCAATATGAATCAACTTGCATCTAATCAGTTTTCTATCCGACAAACAGGTTTAGTCAGATTGGGCTCTTCCACTTCCGTTATCACTGCGTTCTCGCCTTAATTGAAGTGTCTCTTTTTGATCCCGCGACTTCAATGATCTCAGTTATTTAAAAAACCAATCTGGCACTACTGACGAACGTTTTTTTCCACTGTTCCAAAAATAAAGATTTTCCATTTTCCAATTACCAGTAGTGCAGTGAGTGACATCCCGAAAGCAAACCGTATGTATGAGCGTCGGATTACAGATTCCAGCGGGATTCGTTCCGAAATTTGAGTGATGCACAGAGCGGCGAAATGAGATAGCTCCTATAATCTGATTATCAATCATCGCCCGAGTGGATTAAGGGAATGAAACTGAGGCTTTTGGAAGCAGCGGTGGGATAAGTGGGGAAAAAAATTTAGTCCAGTAATGCAATTTGCTTGAGCGCAAATTTCATTTCAGCATTTCTCGCGAGCCATTTGGTGATTTGTGAGCGAACTTTTGGCAAACAGATTGTGATTGCCCTGGGCATTGGGCCGGGGAAGATTGATTAGTAGAAGAGAACCACATGCCCGGATGGGAAGCTAGAAAGGTGAATGACGTAAGGGTCTGAGACTTTCAAGGTGAATTGCTGTCAAATGAAATTCTTGTGAAGCCGGAAGTAATGCTGGATAAATGCAGTGATTCATATTATGAACCAAGGTAATGGTAAGCTCAAGAGCTTAAAGCTGAAATTAGTTTGAAGTATTTTCAAAGATTTGAAAAGCAAATACTCGCGTCATTCTGTTTCTGTTTTACAACTTACCTAAAATGCACCAAAGTAAATTGAACCTTAATATTGATCAATAAACCTTCATCCGCACTCCTGAAACACTTTGCAACCGGTAGAATTATAAAGCTTACTTTTCCCTCGTCAAAACACCCTCTCTGACTTTTGATGCTTCTCCTAATGTGTGAAAAGGAGCAAATGAATAGGCCTGCTGCGATGCTTCTGTGGATAATTTTGTGGGGTTCGAATTTGATCCCATCACCCGGGGGGGTAATTTAACAGGCTCGTGTCCGAGGTTAATTGGGATGTTAATTTCAAGTTTGCTGCTATCTTGTACCGTTCATCATCCGACAAATGTTGAACCGTTATGATGGTTTCCCGAAATTGCACTTTATTATATGTTTCCGTGCTGCTCGAGTTACGGTTATTTATTCTCCGTAACAAGCAATAAACTTTTCCCAGTGTAGAATTTTATCCCTACCGTAGTGAATGGTGCAATGCAGCGTATAAGCACAGACAAACGGATGCAAAGTACGGCGTTTTAGGGAAAATAAAATAACGTTCTAGAATAGTACAATGGACTCATCATACAGTTTTAAGTAGATTGCTGCAACATAATGCTATTTATACTTTTTGAACCACATCAATGTGCGCAAGTTTTCTCGGGGCTGTACAAGAAAAATCCCAAAATAATGTCTTATTTTAGAATTAAAGTGAGCGCTAACTATCCTTAGGACAGTGAAGCGTTCAATTAGGAAGTTACTACTCATTACTTAACTGATTCATTTTTGATTCAATCATATAACTCAGTAAAAATACTAAAATGTCAATATTTTGTTTTCGTTTCTGTTTTTGAATCGAGTTCGATGAAAAGAAACTTCAAAACTTCCTTAACCCCTCCATTTAAGAGGTGTGTGCGTAAGGAAATCTTGCCTCAATTAGTAATTTCACGACGTTTCTTACACCGAAAATTTATTTTCGTAAAGTAGCTTTCACGCGCTTCGTAAACATTGATTTTGTACATAGACCAAATGTCTCGTACACTGTACGAAACATTCATAATGCTTTTTATCTGGTGAAATGCTATCATTACACCTTTTTGTAAAATGCACGAAATGAATTTCGTTTCTTTTTTAAACCGTACTCATGCATGATGGTGTTGCTGCTGGTATGGGCGGGAATAATTAATCAATCTCTAAATAAAAATTAAGGCGCTGTCGAGAGCTATAAGTTCATGCTCATTAATCAAGTGTGTTCTCACGAGTCAGCATGGCCTAGTGAGATCAACCACGGATGCAGAATCAGCACTTTCCAAAACTTCAAGTTCGAAACCTATGTCAGAAACATTAAAAAAAAACGCTGGACAACTCCACGTGGCTGCATTTTTTGTCAATTACATTTTTAGTCGATAAAGTAGATCTGCCAGTCCTCCATACAACCACCAGAGAGACGTTTCTTTTTAATTTACGACCAAATATTCGTAGTTCTTTGTAGTGTTTTCGTAAAATGTACGAATGTTCTTTCTGTGTCAACAAAAGCTTCGTGCCTTTGACAGTTGCGCGTGTGCCATTAATTACGAATGTATCTTCAGTAAAAGTACAAATCAGCTTCTTTGCAGAAAACAACGAATGGATTTGTGAGTATCACCTTCGATTTTGTAATATAAACTAAAATTAACTTTCAGTGTAGTGTACACACTGCAGAAAAGTAACATAAATTTCGGTGTTCTGAGACCGACATATTCAAGCGTCCTCAAGGACGACAGAATAACTTGAAACAGACAAGAAAATCAATTCGATTCAACGAACCTTTTATTAGGTCTCGCATGATTTGTTTTCGGGAGACATAATTAAACGTGGAAGCTTTGTTTAAGTTCCATGATTTCTTTCAGAAAAGAAATACACCTCATGCTAAAGTTGTAATTTTAAAGTGTGTACTTGACAGCTGAAAATGTGAGTCTGTCAACACTGATTTAGGAAAAGTGTTGACGATGCTGATAGTTAATAAACAGGGTACGTAAGGAATGTTAAAAATTTAGAGTTTTAGAAGAATTACAACAGTTCATCAACATTTGCAACGAATGTTTTGTGGCTCAACTTTCGTTACATATGGGAATTGTAAATTTTTTTTTCGAAAAACTACAAGAGATAGCCCAATGGGGCTGTACACAAAGGTGACATAGGTCTAATACCTGGTACAGACATACAACGTACAGCGTTGTACTCCTTTAGTCTAGTACGTGTTTTTCTGTACTGGATTAAATTATTTGACAGTTCGTACAACGCTGTACGTTGTATGTCTGTCCCAGGTATAAGTAACAATGTGTAGTAAATGTTATTTAAAAAAAAAAAAAAAAAAGAGTTTGTATTAGAAAAGAGGTGCCTTTGATTTACGTAATAAATTGACTTGACAGTCCTAAAAATCTCCACTTGCTTGAAGCTGAAATCTCGAAAATCTACTGAAGCATTTCAATTATTCGTGACGGTCGCTATTTTACAAATTTTCAGTTGACCCCTACCCTCACCCCTAGACGAATTCTATGTCAACATAATGTGGATGTGATCCTAATAGAACCAGCATTAGGAAGTAAGTATGTGAGCAATTTTTTTTGAAGGCATTTGGTGGCCCTGAAAGAGGTCGTTTGATTAAAATGATGATACGATCACGGTTGTATTTGCTACGATTGTTGAGAGAGCCACTTACTTCATAGCATAGAAGATGGTTGAGGATCTGTAAGGGAATATGAATTCAATAATTACTGATACTTTCGCTCATTTTTGACATCCTTGATATTCAAGATCATTAGACTGTGATTCAATAAAACTACAAAATATCTCTTGCATTGCAAACGTAGAACATAGCAGCGGTTCTTGGCGGCTTCGGCGGATACTCTTATTGCTGCTCCTTTGCACGCTTGAGCAATTCCCGCATAAACTTTGCATCCATATGCTGCGACATTTCACTTTCACTTGAAAACACTTTCTCAAAATATTTAGCTTCCTATCGAAAGGTAGGGACTCTATCCAACCCACTAAAACACACAAAAGCACTGATTGGAAATTAAAGAGAAGATTACCATCATTAAACAACTAGTTATTAGAAAATTATGTCCGTAAAAGGGAAATCGTCACAAGGCAGCAACCAGCGGGCCGCGATTGCAAAAAAGAAGTATTAAGTATTTTTCGAACAGAAATCGGTCAAAATTCAGGATCAGCTAGTATTTAAGTAATAGGTAGGCATTATCCTCATACAATGAGCAAACTCTTGTAATAACCCAGAATAACACTCTTTCAAAATCAGAATACCTTTTCTGTAAAATCAAACTTCATAACTAATGGCTTTCTAAAGGGTGTCCCAAATCAAATTTCATCACGAAAAAAAAACGCTGTAGAAAATAATTTAATTGACCGACCCTTTTCAAATTTTCGGACAATAAAATATAGTGCATTATTAAGCTTTGAACATATTTATTTTAATCTACTTCAATACCAATACCGTAGGCTCACACCATACGTCTAATTCCATTCATTAGGTTCTGTACGACATCTGGCTGCAGCTTCTTCTGTACGGACTTTTTTTATTTCTTCTTCAGGACCTATTTAGCATTTTTCGAAAGGCCTTACTTCCGGAGCCTTGAATTTTGCCTTGACGTAGGTCTCACCATCCATGGTGAGGCAATGAGGCTTCGTCATAATCTGGGTGTAAAGTTTCCGGGCCCGTGACTGTCCCACCGTATTTTGCTGTTCGTCACGATTGAGAGCCTTCTGCCTTTTGTACGTATGCAGACCCTTTTGGTTCTTGGCTCTTTGAACGAAAGACTTGGACAGATTAAACGTTTTGGCTACATCCCGGACCGAAGCATTGGGATTCCCCGTAAACGATTCCACGACCCGCATGTGACCATTAATAGAACATCCATTCAGACCGTAAGCGACTCTAGTGGTCGGATTTGTAAAATATGAAATCTTATGTGTTCCCTATAATAATAACAACATCAAAAGATGAAGTTTTTCAGAAGCAGATAATTTCTTATCTCCATGCGAAGTGCTAGCAGTGTCTTCAATAGCTATTATAACGTGTTTAATTTTAATGTATCCCGTGAGGTTAATAAGCGTTGTTTCCGAAGATGTATGTGTAAATTGTTGTATGCTTATTGTCATTGGGATAAGCATTTTTATCTGTTGACGAATCAATAATAATAATAATAATAAAGCAATAAGCTTGAAACGCTAAGAAAGAAAGCAAATGTCAATTCTCATGCTATGCTAATTCTAAATTGAGACATTATTCTTCAATTTCGTGAACTTATTGCACACCATGACTTCACTGATTAAGCTGAACAGATGACCAGCAGTATTTTCAAATGACCGAAATGTGGCAAAATTTGCCCAGCTCCTTGGTTCAAGATATATCGAAAACAGTCACAGGTAATAAATTAACCGTTCATTTAAAAACACACAGAATAATTAAACATGAAAACCGTAGAGTAAATTTAAGGGACATATTTTTTAGTACGTTCCTAATTTTGACCAATTACGGTTATCACATAAAGTGTGTCCGGAAATATTTTTTTGTAACATTGTCGCGTCAGTGGTCTGACTAAATTTCTTTCAGTGTATGTTTCAGCTGTCAGTGAATCCTTTTACCTCCGCGTCGACGAGCATGTTGTTTACTATAATGGCTAAAAAATCCTAATCGTTCACATGAAACAATCGCGAATTCGGCCAGGGTAACGCAACAAACGGTGTCGAATGTCATCAACAAGTTTTTACAAACTAAAACAGTTGAGAGGCTCCAAGCAGTCTAAAAGGGAAACACGCGACAAACAAGTGGTGAAAGTACACATTTGTTTTTTTTTTGTATGAGGGATACGTTCCACTCCTTGTATGGAACCGTGTAAAAAAAGACTAAATAGAGTTGATAAATTCACATGCTTAAACATTTTATATTGCTTTGATTCTGTTTGTATGCGTTACCATTCCATGCAATGGTCAAAATACAGTATTTACACAAAAAATAGTGATTTTTTTGGAAAACTGTGATTCGAATTAGGTCGATAATTTAGAATTATCGCCGAAAATAAACCATGTAAAAAAAACGTGTAAAAAACCTTAGTGTATACTTGAGAAAGCCCAACATGTCGGTCAGTGATGTTGCCAAAAAAAGTGGATATAGCTAAGTAAACTGTGTAGGTTATTCAAAGACCAGAAGAAACCTCGCCGAGATTATAAAACACCTACTGCCACTTATAAAGCAGCATTCTCAAAAAAACCCTCTTTTGGCTCGATTTTCATTTTGCCATTTTGAGACGACTGACTATTGCCCAAATTTTGCATCCTACCAGTACGCGCAGTCAGTGTTAGACTGGTGCAGAGATAACAATGTTGGTTTTATACCAAAAGACTGCAACCCACTGAACTAAACGGAACTTCGAATGATTGAGGAGTTGTGAGCCATCATGAAGGCCAAACTTCGCAAAACACCTAGAGTGTTCCAAAACACGCTGACTTTGAAGAAACAATGGGAAAAAGTATCAAAGTGGTGTCAATGACAAAGTGGGGGACTTTGTTCACGGAGAGGAGTTCCAATAAATCAATAAAATAGTAACCTTACCATAGTGTTTAAGTTTATTTCCTGAAAAATTGCACAAAAATTGACTAAAAATGAATTTTTGGCGACCATTTTGTTTGTATCATTTTTTTCGAGCACAGTCTTTATAGGCACCCGTAATTTTTGTTTAAAAACTACGAATAAATGTGTTATAACCATACAATAGAATCTATAGTATGTACAATTAATAGTATTATTTTTTGTTTTTTGTAAAATATTGTTTATTAAGTTTGAAGTTAAATAAAATATAATACTAGACCATTAATCTACTAGCCTCAAAATGAAGTCTAGCTCGCCAACATCGATTCTATCATTAACATTTAAATTAACAAAGCTGATGTATTTGATGAAGATTTTAAGCACTTCTACTTTTCTCGCTGGTGCTATGTTTCCCAAAATGGGTCGCAGAAGATCGTCGAAGGTTAGCTGCTGCCACCCATTATTCACAACCATAAGATGGCAATAGGAGTTATTATTTTCACAATAGAATATAATGTACATTGAGACATGAACAATAGAAAAGGGGAGTTGTGACGTATCTTAACTATAGAAAAAATCATTTTTTGTCGAACCAATTTGAGTAATTGACTCTGTTAATTGTTTTGTTAGATTGTTTGACAATTGTTGAAAATCGTAGCATATGGAGTAAATAGTATACATATTGTAATGACAATATTCATTTTTCATTTATCTGATTGATAAGATATAAGACATTAAAATTCACGGTTGGAAAAAAACTTGGATGGTATTTTATGTTATTGTATTGTAATTGCATGGTTATTTTCATCCAGGTGTGCCAATTGATTAAACATAAAACCAATTTTCAGCTACCAGCTCTGTTTGTCTGTGGCATAGTTTTATTCCCGTTTGTTGCGAGCGCCGGACAGGATTTCCGCACGCAAGCAAGGAACACGGTTAGCGTTTGCGTCATCCTCTTTCATGATGGAAGGCCGCATTCACCTGATTTCCAGCGTTGTCCGTCAAAGAGCTTGGGTCGGAGCTAAACTGACAGGCGGAACGGTTACGCTCTGTAAATGATTGTAGCATGAAAACATTTCAGTTTGTAGCAATTTAAAAGTTTGCACCACGAACGAGCTGATATAAACTTTGTTTGAAGCCGTCAAGTTAGGTTAAAAGACACCTGCAACGGGGCGCACCAAAATGGAACATAGACGTATATGTATACATTATTTTCACGACAAACGAATAAATAAAACTTACCGAACCGCTCTGAGAAAAATTCCTGTCATCAATCTACAAGTCAAATAAGTTTCCGCAAAATTAGGTCAGACAGTAGCAAATTTCCCTAAGCCAGAAAAAGCAACCGATCCCTCATGGAAATCACGGAACTTTTGTATCTCGCACTTCATGCCCAATACCAGCATCAAACGGACTGCCTCCCATCGACGGATGTTTTCCCAAATCACCAGTTGATTTATGAGGTATTAAGTCGAGTGGTGTGGCCCGTACGTGAGGCTGCCCTTTATCCTTCCCCTTCCATCCCCACAGGACACTTATCGCTCCGATCAAAGCACATTTTTACCCACGTTTTTTTTCTCTCTTTTTCAGGATGTCGATTATGAGGGTTTCCGAAAATTTTTGGACGCATTCCTCGACTGCGAAACGCCGGAGGAGCTTACCAGACATCTGTTCATATCATTCCTGAAGCCGGCCCTGTATCAGGCCCAGCACAGCCATGGCAAGGCACTCAGCCAGATGGCGGCGATCAGCAGTAATGCCGCCTGTGCCCCGGTCACGTCACACAATCGAGGTAGGTTCCGATGGGTGGGGAGATTACTGGTTTCAACAAGTGAGCGACAATTTTCTGGAAAATTTCGACTTTTTTAACTATCCCTATAAAATAAATAAACAGAAAAAATGTTGACCGAGCTGGAGTAATAGCAATTGATGCATAGGAATAAATTGAACCTGCCAGAGTAATCAGTCTTTTTCCATTTAATATACATATTGATGATAGGGGCAAATCATAGAAGTTAAGTCAAACAATTCGACTTGATTACGCTACCGTCGAGTTGAAGCTTCGCATATAGAAGTCAACTGAATCTGATCGAGTTTCAAAAATGTCATTAAATACCATGCAACAATTAAGGACTTTCACTAAGTTTGTTGTCGTTCTTCAATGGATACTGAAGGAATTGTCTCACTACTAGTAGTTTTAAAAGGGCTTCAGCTTTTTATTATTTGTTTTTTTATAGGAAGAAAATGAAGAGTCAGTTTATGATTTCTTTTTATGTCTACTAAATAGACTTGAGCACATTTTCCAAAACTAATTCCTGTTTGAAAAATTTATTGAAATGACGGTATTGAAGCTATTGAAAACATAAATTCTAAAGCATTTAATATTCAAAGGCACCAGAGAGGTAGTTCATCGTGCTCGACCTACTCCAATATAATAACGAAAATTCAAAATAGCAATCGATCACAGCAGTTAGATATTTACTGATTAACTTGATTATTATTTTAATATGTGTCTCCTGAATTTTCGAAAATCTCCCAGCTGAACTTCTAGGAAACTTTACTTTTTTAAAACACTTTTAAGAGTGTACTAGCTGAACCCGGTGCAAGCGCTGCTATGAAAGTAGAATAGAACTGGTGCGTTTATAGTTGTTTTTAGGAATGAACTATTTTTTTTTGACTAAGCAGGGGTTCAAACTTCTATAAGAACATGCGTCTTACCCAACAAATACACGTTATGTGTTTCAGTAAACTGGATAATTCTCGTGTTTTGTTGAAATTTGTGTTTTATTTGTATTTGAGAGCATCCCCTACCAGAGGGGGGAGGGGTCTCCAGTAATCATAAGAACCTTTTCCGGCTCTAAAATCTCTGCATACAAATTTTCACGCCGATCGGTTCAACAGTTTCCGATTCTATAAGGGTCGGACAGACAGAAATTCATTTTTAAATATACAGAAATCCTGCCTACAAAACCCCCCACATGCCAAATTTGCTTCCATTTGCTTGATTAGTTATCAATTTATGGGAGTTATGGGAGCTCCTCCTCGCCCCCCCCCCCCTTTGAAGGCGGAGGGGTCTCAAACCACCATAGAAACTTTTCTTGCCTTCAAAAACCTTCACATGCTAAATTTGGTTCCATTTCCTTGGTTATGTCTCGAGTTTTGCAGAAATTTGAGTTTTATTTGAATGAGAGCCCTCTTTTTCAGAAGAAGGAGGGGTCTTAAACCACTATAGAAACATTTTTTGCCTTCAAAAACATCCGCAGGCAAAATTTGATTCCATTTGCTTGATTATTTCTCGAGTTATTGAGAAATTTGTATTTAATTTGTATGAGAGCTAACCCCCCCCCCCCCTCATGTCAGAAAGGGGCGGGATCTCAAGCCACTTTAGCAACATTTTTTTACTTCCTAAAACCTCCACCTGCGAATTTTTTTTCCATTTGCTTCATTAGTTCTCGAGTTATGCAGAAATTTGTGTTTCATTTGATTATGCGCCACCACCTCCCTCCCCCACCCCTCTCAGAAAGAGAAGGGGTCTCGAGTCATCTTTCTTGCTTCCAAAAACCTCCACCTGCCAAATTTGGTTCCATTTGCTTGATTAGGTCTTAGGATATGCAGAAACTTCTTTTTCTTCTGTATGAGAGCCTCCTCTTTCAGAAGAAGGAGGGTCTCAAACCACCATAGAAACATTTTTTGTCTCCAAAAACTCTCTCATGCCAAATTTGATTGAGTTTGCTTGATTAGTTCTTGAGTTATGCAGAAATTTGTTTTCATTTGTATGGGAGCCCCCCTCCCCTTCCAGAAAAGGGAGGGGTCTCTAACTGTCATAAGAACCTTCCTCGGTCCCGAAAACCCCTCCACGCAAAATTAGCAGAACGATTGTTGGAAAACTTGGAAAATTTAAACTAACACTTCACTCCATCAGTTTTTAAGAATAAAAATTAAAAAACTGAAATATAAATTTAAACTAGGAGAAGTTTGATAAAATGATTCAAGTTTTTTTTTTAAAGAATGAGAATTTAAAGAACGAATTAGTTAGTAAGTTTAGTTTTTTCTAGGAAACTAACTCCTGAAATTTTTGTAGGTTTCTGTATGAATATCTGGGTCATCATTCCTGGATTTTTTGGAGATTCACAACCATACTTAGGAAAAGAAATTTCCAAACATTTTGAGAAACTTTCCCTTGAACTCCTCCGATTTATTCCCCTTAATTTTGAAGGAAGTTTCATTCTAAGCTTCTGATAAGTGAACTTTGAGGAAAATCTCTCCAAAACATCGGGAAAGTTCGTTCCAGAGCTTCTAGGACGGCCCCCCTGAACTTCTAAGTCCTCTTCTGAACATCAGGAAAATTTTATTCCGAACCTAGGGGAAGTTTGTTCATGGAGTTTTGAGAAATTCCTGCTTGAACCACTAGGAAGTATCCTCTATACTTCTGAACAGTTTCTCTCTGTTCTTATGAGAAGTTTCTTCCAGAACCCCTGGGAGTCCTAAGCTTCGACTTTGAGGAAGGTTTTGAGAAATTTCTTCCGGAACTGCTGGGAAGTCCTCTCCTGAACTTCCGAGGAGATCTCACCCGAACTTCTAAAAACTGTTATCCTGAACTTAGGGAAAATTTGTTATTTAATTTTTGAGACATTCTTACTTGATTTTTTTTTTTGTAAGTTTATTCATGAACTTCTGATAAGTCTCTTCTTTAACTTCGGGGACTTTTCCTGATTTACTGGGAAGTATGCTCTTGAACTTCAGGGATTTTTGTTCCCTAATTTTTTAGATATTCCTACTTAAACTACTAAGAAGTGCCCCTTTTCTGGCTGAGAATTTTCGTCCTGGCCTCCGGAGAAGTTTTTTCAAGAAAGTCTCTTCTAGCACTTATAGGAAATGCTCAATAAGCTTCTGCGAAGTTTCGTCCTGAACGTCAAGAAAGTTTCTTCATGAAGCTCTGGTAACTCTTTGTGGTGTCTGTCGGTACACTAGCAAAGGAAAATAACAAGCTGATATCATATAAGTAAAAATTTCTGTTATACCAGTTATCGTTTTGATTTCCGCCGTTATCGTATAACAAATTTAGTTATCACGATTGTCAAATTTTGTTATCATATGTTATCATTTTCAGCACACTTTTTTGTGAACGTTATAAGTTGAATTGTTAAACTATAAATATTTCCAGCATATTTGAACAACAAATTTTGCTTTTATTCAAAAAAAATTTTTCAGTTATAAGCACTAGAATTTGATTTCATATTGATAACATAATTTGATACTATTTCAATAATTTTGCTAACAAAACAGGATTTGTTATCAAGTTGTTCGCAGTGATAACAAAATAAGTTATTATTATGATATTCAACGAGTATTTTTTTGTTATTCATTCTGTAATTTTGGCTGTTTATTCAGCATGAGTGATAACATTTTTTAGTGATAAAAAAATGATAACTTGGTATAAGAACTTGTTATCAACTTGGTATAATCCTTTGCTCGGGTACCGGCGGTTCTTTTACTGACTCATTACATTTTTTTTCTGTTCCGGAAGGTCGGCGTTCAGCGTCCTCTGCTTTAAACGTCTTTCCAAAAACTGGTCCGATCTGATCTCTCATGTTTCGTTATTACGCATTTTGACGTTTTTTCGTACTGATGTTCGTGTTTCCTTGTTGATTCGCTAACTCTCTTTTGCTGATAAAATAAACAGGTAAAGGTGACTCGGCGAGGAGATCGAACGTAGACGTATATTTAGAACGTATTCTCACTCGTTTACAATTTCGAATCACTATCGCTAGCTTGCTGAGCTTAGCTTGACTGACTGCACGTATCGATGGTTGCTACTCCGTGATTGATCAGAATCAGTGAAATTGCTCAATTAATCAACTGAATGGGGCCTGGAGTAACCGACCATTCTCACTGTACACGATTCAGTAACTTAATTTCTTTAATAATCAATAACGGCGCCGGCCACGTCCTTGCAATCAGGTGGGAATAGGGAAGGAAAGTTAGTGTGACCTTTGCTGATTAGGCACCGTGTTTACCTCTGCATCCCCACAAAGGTCACAGGAAGAAGGTTTTGCTATGTAAGTAGGGTACGGCTCGATGGATCAGGATTCACTTTGATAAGTGATGTGATCATATAATATAGTTCATATAATTCAGGGGATAACAATTACCTGTTTCGCTCCGCGTTTTTGAGAGCACTTACCACCTCTCAATTGTCTACTTTCGAATATGAACCACGTTCGACGCTGACCTAATCGCCGTTCCATCCATCCCGCATATTTCCCATTGACAGGACATTTTCAGCTTGTCCTTCTTTTTCACTTCTGCCAATCTGATAGGATTCGGTTTGCGGCTGTTGAATTTGTTACACCGGTTGCTGGCCTTCCGCTGCTTCGACCGCCTTTAAGAGCGGGTTGTGATTTTGGACTTTTGAGCACCCCAGCTGGTTACCACGATTTTCCACTTCAAAACGATACCCGTGCGCTAGCAACTTCCAACTATTTTCTGCAGTAAACGTTCACTCACTAACGGCTTCACGAAACTTTTTTCAGGTCAATCGCAAACGTCACGGAGAAGTTTAATCGAAAAATTAACCACATTTAACGTTAAAATGCATTGGTAAGCGAATAACCTGCAGTCTTCACTGTAGTACAGACTATTGATTCATTTAAAATCAATATAAAAATATATATTTTCTACAAAGAAAACACGCAGCAGAAAAAATTAACACGTCAGATTTTCATCGCGGCTTACTTCGATCGATCTTTTCGAATCACTATTGCTAGCTTAAGCGACAAACGCCAATAGCAAAAAAAGTAAATAAGGAAGATTGTTCTAACCAAAACAGTAAGCCATTCGACATCTGTGATGCAGTGGTACAAATACAAATTTTATTATTATTTTACAATGTTTATTTATTGTTGCCAACTGGCTTCTCTTAAACTACATATAAATTCCCCATAAAATTCTGGAAAGTTTCTTCCTTCTGAGAATGCCCCTCATAATCTACGGAAAAGTTTTCCCTTAAATTTTGGAATGTTTCTTCCGGAATGTTCCCTTAAAAACTTCAAGAAGTTGAGTTCGGGTGAGTGTGCACTTTTTAGTGGAAGTCCTGTCAGTATAAATTGAGAAGAAATATTAGTAATTTCCATTTAATTCCAACTACCTTTATTGCTTACCTTGACGGACACGCGTATTTCGTCTACAATTTGCAGACTTCTTTAGTAGTCGATTATAAGGACACGACACTGAAGAAGTCTGCATATTGTAGACGTAATACGCGTATCTGTCAAAATAAGGAATAAAAGTAGTTGAAATAAAACAGAAATTAATAACTATTCTTCTCATTTTCCAGTTTCAGGAAGTTTTTTCCTGAATCACAGAGAAAAATCAATAAATTCTCTAGGACGTTCACATAATTTTTGAAAAGCTCACAGAGATTCTTGGTAGTTTTGTCAACATACTTAAAATTTTGTAGAAACTTGGATACTTTAAATTTTGTGAGAATGGCGAATGTAAGAGAGCACGCAAATTTTCCGAAAAGTCCAGAGCATTATATTCCTCTAGATACAAAGAAATATTTTGCTGAATACTATTTACATATTTATAGCACTTTTAAGAATTTCGTTTTAAAATTACGAAAAGTTTAGAGGATTTCTGATATGCTCATATATGTTTGTATTATTTGAAAGACTCGCGCACATTTGCCGTAAAGAGTACAGTATTTTTCGGAAAATTTTGAAAAAAATCTATGATATGCATTATTAAATGGTCACTAAACGTTGAGAAATAGCCTAATGGTGAAATTTCATGAATTTTGATACCCATATTGCCAGGGTTTTCTACTTAATATGTTAATGGCCACTCTTGGCCCCACGGGGACCTATTACAGAATGGCCGTTCGAGGAACAAGTTGGCATGAGGCCCTCAATAGAATAAAAATAGTTTCAAAGCAATTGACAGCATTATTTTTTTTAACAATTTATATTCAAAGGTTGTTGCATAGAGATGCAGTGATCGATCTTAGTTCAACGATTGTATCTCGAAGTTCTCTGGCTTTCTGGTTGACCATCAAAGTGTTTCCTAAGCTTCTTGTACCCTTAGCCGGAAATTTTTCAGAATCGAGAAATTTTTTTCATTTTCGGAGGATTATCTAAGAGGTTATTCACTTTACCACATTGTGTTTGTGTTTCAGTTTGTCGGAAGTTGTTTCTGTGTTTCAAATTATCTGTCAATATGCTTATTGGCAATCATGAACCTTTTTGACGTTTAATACACGCGCACTTATGCATCATCTTAATCACATCAGTACAAGACGGTTTGGAAGATAGTGTTCACCATATGAGCAATGAATATCATTATGCCCATATGAATGATTTTTGTATAGACTTCTTCTGCGGTTCGTCAGTGATTATCTTTCGAATATCAAGAAAGTTCACTCTTGATCTTCTGTAAATCTATCTGCTAAAATTTTGGTGAGTTTCCTCCTGACCTTGCAAGTTTTCTCATGAACTTCTTGTTAGTCACTTCTGATTTTCTTGGAAAACCAACCTTCCGTAAACATTTGGTTAGTTTCTACCAAAACTTTGTTACTGTCGTCTCGACTTCTGAGTATGCAAGGAAAATTCCTGTAAACCTTTGGAAAAAATTTCTCCAGAATTTCTTAAAAAATCATCTTAATCATCTTGTTCCTGACTTTGTGACTTTGATTGGGAAATTCTTGCTTTAAATATTAGGAAGTACACCCGTATCTACCTGAACTTCTTAGAACTCCTGAACCTCGTGAAAGCTCTCAAGAATGCTAGCACTTCTGGATAGTTCCAACTAAACTTTTGAAAAATTTACATTGGAAATCCCGGGAACCCCTCTCCTGACCATCGGAGAAGTTCTTTCGTGAAAATTGTGAAGAATTCTTTCTTCAACTTATAAATAGAGGCCTCTCTAGTAAGTTTCTACCTGAAATTTGGGAAAGTTTTTTACGGCGCATATTCTTTCTAAACTTATGAACGCCGAAGAAAACTCTACCAAAACATTGGAAATGTCCTCTCTGGAATTTTTGGGGAAATTCCATTAAATTTGTTGGAAGTTTCATCCATAACTCCTGAACTGTTGAGAAGTTTTCAACTGAACTTCAGGAAAGTTTGTTCCTAAATTTCTGAGAAATTCTAGCTCAAACTTCTAGGAAATAACCCCTATAACTCTGGAAAGTTTCCATTTGTTCTTTGGAGAGGTTTATTTCCGAACTTCGAGAAAGCTGCATTCTGAAATTCTTAAATGTTCTTTTCTGAACGTCGGGAATGCTCTCTAGCACTTCTGGAAAGTTCCAACAAAACTTTTGGGAGTTCTTGGAAGTCCTTTCCTGAACTTTTTAGGACGTTTCGTCCTGAGCTATAGGGCAGTTTGTTTCGCCTACTTGAGAAGAGAGACGTCCTTTTTCACCCGCTTGGAGAAACAGATGAGAATGTGAGAAGCGAGAGACTATTATACTCTCACAGCAGTTTTCGCGAGAAAAGCAACGGTAATTTATAATTTTCGAAGAGCATGAGTAGGTCGTTCCTTTTCAGTAAACCCTAGATGCCGATAATTATTTTTCACTTACTTTTTCACACCTGAAAATGCACCAGTCTTCATGCTTGTTTTATTCTGACATTATAATTCGATTAAATCCAATTTTTCGTCAGGTTGTGAATCCCCGTTTTTTGCTCCTCGGTTTTTGCTCCTTGTATACGATCTAGGTAGCATGTTTTCAGTAAAAAATGCGACATGAGAAAATATTTTCGTTGAATTTTGGAGAGAGATATTTTCGCAAATGCAAGAGAGAGGATAATGAATTATCGGCGAAAAAGGAGAGATGAAAATATGACCGGTTCGCTACTCATCGACAACCTGCTTGAGAGAAAGCATTGGGTTCACTCAGCTGAGTAAGAATTCCGATCTCTGATTTTAATAGTATTGGACATTTTTTTTGCTGGAAGAAAATTATTTTTGAATTTATTCACCTGCCAAAAATAATGGTTTAGTGTATTTCTTACCTTGTTCAGCCTACTACCACTAACCGATGAAAACTCCTGTCAAAACAAACTCATACTCGACCAAATGTGACATATCATTCACTAGTTTCCGATTGAGTCAACCAACCGATAAAATTTCGTCAATCTCGACATTTGTAATAGCAAAATAAACCTGTCGAGCGAAGTAACGGTCGACTCTTCTTCAAACTCCCACACTATAATCGGACCCATAATAGAATACTTCAATAAATATAAATATTCATAAATATTCATGTACCGAAGGAAAATCTTAAAGCCATCTCAATTTCCCCGGAAATCCTTGATAGTCCTATAAAACACGACAGGTCCAATTCCGGCACGCGTGCCCCGAGCAACGCGTCGAAATTTATCGGAATCCCCTTCGGAGGCAGATAAATTTGGAAAGTTGAACAGGAAACATCCCCGAACATTGATTGTCGCACACAAAATTCTGTCATTTCCTTTTCTCACCGTTTTGCTTTGCCCCCTTCTCCGTCGCTTTCTCCCGCAGGGTCTATTCCCAACCTGAACAACATCATTGACCTTCCGGCGCCGCAGCCTTCGCAGGAATCCCAACGCAACAGTTTCGTCGACCGGATACATGGCATCACGGATAAACTTCAGTCGCTGGGCCATCTGGGACACGACACCGGCGACAGGCAGGGCAAAAGCGGTGAGTATGCGTGTGTTAGTTGCGTTCCATAATTTAATTGAAAAACACCTTCCAGGAACAGTGCACCCGATGCTGACGGTGACGCCCAGTCCGATGGGAGGTAGCACCTCAATCCTGCCGGCACCCTTCCGACGATCTGCCGATTCGAGCCCGTCACACAGCCACAGCCACAGCCATTCGCAGATTTCGCGGAACTCATCTCGGAAAAGCAACAATTCCGTCAACTGTCGGATAGAAGGTAAGGGAATCAATCACGACACTTACCCAACCCTGTTTGTCGACACCATCGAAGTCAAGACGTGATTGGTGATTGGTTGCCATCTCCGGGATGGCACGTTACATGACACATTACCGGCAATGTTGATTTAAAAATTCAGTTGCTGTAATTGAAATAGGGATGACCTACTGGGATTGTAATTTGCAGAAGGTTTAGATTTGCACTGAAAAAAAACAAATCTCTGTCTCAGCATCTCTAGTGTCGGATTGAGGGTAATAGAATATCGAGGATTATCCACGATGTGACGTGTTGTCACGTCTGGCAGCTATTCACACAACCCACTCACGTTTGAATGGTGCAGATTTTTGACTTACCCTTTTTCCGAACAAAACCGTTTCACTACACGAGACTTAACCCCTGTCACCGTTTAGTTCGATACAACCGCCGGCAATATTGACTGCCGATTGCTCAATCACCCAATCAACCGCTGCGAGATTTGCTTTCAATGCCAATCTCGTAACAAGCGAAGCTTTATATCGACATTCTACATATATCCATCGCATGCCGAAAGATGTAATCTGCCAGTGACGTGTGCGTCCAAAAGAGAGCAAGTTTGATGGTTCGTCGTAACTTGTATTTCATCACGGTTCCGACCCACATCAACGAACGGCAATCGAATCCAATCATAATGGTATTCCGATATTGCAGATACGCAGACACGCATGACTTTCTGGCGGTGCGACGATGACGTGACGAGGATCGACGGATCGCATCCATCCATATACCCACCCATCTCCGACCATATCAATATTCAGCATAAAAAGTCACAACCTTTTCTTTCGTCTCCCCTACCATCCTCAACAGACATTCGATTGGTTCCCCGAAAGCAGTCCTATCTGGATCCGATGCTATTCAAGGTGCCCCTGAAGGACGTCGTGTGCTATCTATCGCTGCTGGAGGCTGGCCGGCCGGAGGACAAGCTGGAGTGTGAGTATTCGATTGTCATCTTCTTGTGACGATTACTTTCATCTAGGTTTTTATCTAAAATGCAATGGACGGTGTGGGGTCACAGTGGGTGGTGATCCGGGATGTTGTGCAAACAGGAAATCAGATCAGCCATGGTCCGATTTATGGGGTATTTTGTAGCGCCCAAATCCTGGTACCGATTTCTTTTTAGTCTTGGGTAATCGGATGACATTTGGGACGAAGGAATGGTATCGTCGTAAGCTGAGAGTTCGAATCCAATCAGGATCGGTATAATGTAGGAGGATATCCTTCCTGAAAAGCTTTTCTTTGTAATTTGCCGTTGGCAAGTATGAAAAATTTCATTCACTGAAAACGTTTATTTTGCTCAGATGAGTCGCTTCCATTCATTCACACTCGCATGCAAGCTTCGATGAATTTACAAAAGAATAAAAAAGTAAACCTGAATGATTGCATGCATATTCAAGCAAGTAGTGCATTCAAGAAGTGCACTGTGTTGTTCTTTGGTAATAGGCAGCGTGGACTTTAAAAGAATACCCAATGTGTCGGATCTACACAGAAAAAAATAATGAATTTTAACAGGCGTGTAGAATTTCCCCTCGTTTAATTCTAAACCAAAGCAAGCGTAAACAACGATATTGTTTGCAATTTTTGGAATTCTTTCATACAATAGACGCGATTTAGGCGATATCGAGCTTTAATTTACACGATGTATCCCAGTATTTTCTGTCAAATCTAGCATTCCCTTTATGTGCATTAGATAACGGAGAAAATTCAATGTTTCTTTTTATCTGTGTATGTCAGGCTCAATAGAAGCCGACATCGACTCAATATTGACTTAAGTCTATGTCAAACTTGAGTGTATGTCGGTCAAATATCTGGTCAACATCGGATGGGTGTTCGATTGGAGGCAATTTTGATGTCCCTGTTGCTGTCGTAGCTCAGTTTACCCATAATCGCAAAAAATACACATACGCATTCATGGGTAAAAGTGAATTAACCAATATTTGAGTGAATTTGAATGGGCAAAAATACTTAAATATGGGTTAGTAGTAATGTACCCATAAATGGGTATGTGCAATTTTAGCGATTATGGTTTTTCTTCACCCATATTTGGGTAAACTGATCTTAGCGTATGGATGATGATTCACTGCACAGTTTTTGACGTAGACGTAGACGAGAACGTTTTTGTTTTCTATACTAAGGTACACTTAAAAAGCGCATTGCAACCATCACGAAAAAAGGTCAGGTTTTGAGCATTAATATCTCAGTCGTTTCTCAAGAGATTTTCAAAAAATCTGCACCAATCGAACGCATAATTATCAATCAACATTGTAAATTTCGGGCCAAACACTATTAAAGAATTCATAGCTGTTAAGCCTTGTATTAAACAGTATATTAACTCCTCCAGGCCTAAACTGAATATGACTGTTTAAAATCACAGACTGAATCAAAGTGTACGCTGTCTCCGACAAATTTGTTCAACATCACTTCTTCTATTTGCAAAATATATAAAACATCTGAATTTGAGGCATAATTGACGACCTAAAAAATCCTCAATATGAAATAGTTCAAGAAGAAAACCACAAACGCCTTATTAAGGGGGGATATACAGTTAGAACGAGAAAAAAAAACTCATTTTAAAAAAAAATAATTTCAAGGGGAAGTTTTTACTCAAATCAATCATAACATTTTTTTCAATTAGAAGTGTATCTATGTACTATACAAAAGTATTGTTTTCAATTTTTTTTTAACAAAATGGCGGCCGTTAGAGTGCGTTGAAAAAGTCGTTGCATTTTGGTTGTGCCGGCTCTCCTGGTCGCAGTTTCGATCTGAAACCTGCCAACCCAAAAAAATCACATTAATTACATTTATAGTTAGTAGATGAATTGAAAAACAAAGTAAAAAAAAAAATTTTGCACTTTTGGCGTAACTTTTTAGAAAAAATCCACTTTTTTTCGGCCATTTTATCACTTTTTTCCATACTTAGTAATGAAATATAACGATAATTTTTGATTCATATAGAAGTTAATACTATAATAAAGAAATCGTAAAAGTTTCAGTTCAATCGAATAATTAGTTTTCGAGTTATCACCGGCATAAACTCCGAAAATGCTGTTTTGAGAAAAACGCGTTGAAAGTTTTAATTATCGGTCTGCGCGCGAAGAAGGCGTGTTCGAAAAACGATGAAACAAAACACTTGGAGTTCGAATTTCGAAAAAAAAAAAAAGGTTTCAGGAGCGTATTCTAAGGGAAATTTAGTAACTTTTAATGCAAAAAAAAATGTTGAAATTTTTGGTCGTTCTAACTGTATATCCCTCCTTAATAGTATAAAGCATTGTTTTAGCATAAGGTACATATTACTAAAGCCTCGTTGATAAACGTTAAATATTTTCGTATCTTTCTGGGATGTTCTAGCTTATCCAAAATTTACTTGAGGTCAGAACATCAGAACTACAGTTGTAACAGTAGCTTTAGAACCTTTTGAAAGGTCAACAGTCATTATTTGATAATTTTGTGATGTTCTTGGTCATCCAAACTGTCCGTGAGATCAGAACTTCAGAACTACAGTTTTAACTATAGCTTTTTGGGGTATACAATGGTACGGTACTTTATAAAGTAAAAAACATCATAAGATAGACTGGGATGATCTAGGTCACCCAGTCTGTCCTTAAGTTCAGGGCATAAGATCTACAGTTGTAACAGTAGGTTTTTGGAGTATGTAAAGAGCCAATATGTATTTAATAATATTCATTGAATAGTGTTGAAGGTCAACTGACACAATGTGACAATCTTGGTATATTCTAGAGGAGATACAAACTGCCCTTAAGTTCAAAACATAAGATCTACAGTTGTAACAGCAGTTTTTTTTAGCTACATGAAGTTACTATATGTATTCAGTCATATTGAATTAATCTTTTGGAAAGTCCACCATCATTATTTTATAACTTTGTGATTCTCTAAGTGATCCCAACTGTTATGAAGTATAGAACTTCGAATCTACGGAAGTAACAGTAGCTTTTAAGGCTATACAAAGAAACGTCGCGTCTTTAAGCATATTCAGTGAATATTTTTCGTACACAAGAAGTTATCTTGCGACGGTCTAGGTCATCCAAACTGTCCTGGAATTCAGAACTTAAGATTTTTAGGCAATAAAAGTTGCAATACATATTCAAGCATATGCAATAAATATTCCTAAGGGTCAACAAACATTATAAAGCAATATGACATCTGCTAGGTCATCCAAACTACCCTTGAGATCAGAACGTAGGATCTTCAGTTGTAACAAAAGCTTTCTGTGCTATGCAAAGGTACCATGTGTATTGAAACATATTCACTAAACATCTTGGAAGAACATTCACAACAATACTGGAGTTCAAAAGCAAAATTTTTTAGCTTTAACTATAGCTTTCTGGACTAAACAAAGTAACAATATGTATTTGACCAAATTAAGTGATTATTTTGGAAGGTAAACAGATGTAATTATATATTTGGTATATTTCAGGTCACCAAAACTGCATTTGAGATCAGAAGCTAGGCTCTACAGTCGTTACAGTAGCTTTTTAACCTATACAAGGTGAAGATATGTATTCAAACACATTCAGTGAATCTTCTGTTAAGTCACCAGTCATTAGCACAGTATCTTGGGTTGTTCAAGTTCATAAAACTAACCTTGAATTCAGAAATTAAGATGTACAAAAGTAATCGTAGTCGGTTGGGCTATTTAACGATACATTTTCAATGAATATTCAGAAACGTCCACAGTCATCATAGTGGAACC